>VMKM01001564.1:0-130640 GCA_008360985.2 Macquaria ambigua | reverse complement strand
CACACACAGTAAAACTGTACTCACACAGTACAACTGTACTCACACACAGTACAACTGTACTCACACACAGTTGTACTGTACTCACATACAGTAACTATACTCACATACAGTAACTATACTCACACAGTAAAACTATACTCACATACAGTAACTATACTCACACAGTAAAACTATACTCACATACAGTATAACTATACTCACATACAGTATAACTATACTCACATACAGTATAACTATACTCACACACAGTAAAACTATACTCACATACAGTATAACTATACTCACACACAGTACAACTATACTCACATACAGTATAACTATACTCACACACAAACTATACTCACATACAGTATAACTATACTCACACACAGTAAAACTATACTCACATACAGTAACTATACTCACACACAGTAAAACTATACTCACATACAGTAACTATACTCACACACAGTAAAACTATACTCACACACAGTAAAACTATACTCACATACAGTAACTATACTCACACACAGTAAAACTATACTCACATACAGTAAAACTATACTCACATACAGTAACTATACTCACACAGTAAAACTGTACTCACATACAGTAACTATACTCACACACAGTAAAACTATACTCACATACAGTAACTATACTCACACACAGTAAAACTGTACTCGCATACAGTAACTATACTCACACACAGTAAAACTATACTCACATACAGTAAAACTATACTCACATACAGTAACTATACTCACACACAGTAAAACTGTACTCACATACAGTAACTATACTCACACACAGTAAAACTATACTCACATACAGTAAAACTATACTCACATACAGTAACTATACTCACACACAGTAAAACTATACTCACATACAGTAACTATACTCACACACAGTAAAACTATACTCACACACAGTAAAACTATACTCACATACAGTAACTATACTCACACACAGTAAAACTATACTCACATACAGTAAAACTATACTCACATACAGTAACTATACTCACACAGTAAAACTGTACTCACATACAGTAACTATACTCACACACAGTAAAACTATACTCACATACAGTAACTATACTCACACACAGTAAAACTGTACTCGCATACAGTAACTATACTCACACACAGTAAAACTATACTCACATACAGTAAAACTATACTCACATACAGTAACTATACTCACACACAGTAAAACTGTACTCACATACAGTAACTATACTCACACACAGTAAAACTATACTCACATACAGTAAAACTATACTCACATACAGTAACTATACTCACACACAGTAAAACTATACTCACATACAGTAACTATACTCACACACAGTAAAACTATACTCACACACAGTAAAACTATACTCACATACAGTATAACTATACTCACACACAGTAAAACTATACTCACATACAGTAAAACTACTGTGTACCCATATATAGTTGGTACATCATACATATACAGAGACTTGTGTTTGTGGAGGTTAGAATAATGAAAATAAATTGTTCCTCTGGTTAGAAATTCATGAGCTGAAACTGTAATGTTATTATTAATTTCCTGGCCTTTTTAAAAAATGTTTGCTCACATGTGACTTGAAAACAGATTTTGAATTTGATGTGTGTGATTGTACGTAGTTTCCTGCGTTTTGATAAAATGTGCATTCATTTGCATATGTAATGAGTTATACCTGAAAAAACAGATTTTTCAGACACTTTTGGTTGCATCTCCAAGAGTTTAAATGCTACCAAAACAGCTGATGTGTCAAATTGTGCATATTTATGTTTGTAGATGGCTTTATTTTTGGTATAACTTTATTTTATTAATAACTGTTACACTTTATGATTGAAGGTATAAATACATTCCACATAGACATCCACTGTATTTATGCAGTATGTTGGCCATTCTATACAGTACAAACTCATGTTTAAAAATGCACTGTAATTAAATTTAGGCAATCTTATTATGATGACATTTACAGTTTATGAGTTATTATAGGTTACATAATGCATTAAAGTCTATGGAGGCCCATTCACTCCCAGTGTTTTTTATAACAGAGCACCTGTATGCAGTACAACCTCCACTCAGAATACTCGGTATTACACACTGAATGACTATGAATAAGTTCATTATGATGACATGAAAAGTTTAAGTGCTGCTGAAGACTTTATAATCTGCTCGTAATGATGTAATTCTTGTACTGTATGTACCTCCAGAGTGAGAAGTTGTTCTCTGACATGAGCAGCCTGTCACATCACAATATCATGTCTAACAATAATATTAGTCTAACTGGGTAAATGCAGCCATTAAAGTCCACTGAGGCTTATCAGCTAACACAAACTGTGTGGTTTATGGCCGCGGCTGCAGCTGGTATTTTAACGAGGTGTCGCGGTACGCCGCCCGCCCGGCTGGCCCGATAGCTGTGACACCACACAGGAATACTCATCTCTCTGTTATGGTGATATTAAAGACAGGAATGTGTGGCTGATTAGAGAGTGCTGGTCATTAAAAGGCAGTGAGTTTTGTCAGATTACAAAGGCCACGTTTCCACTGGGTCACCATTACACTCAGATTGTATGCAGATAAGATGGATCACACACGGATCTTGACTTAATCAATAATGAAAATGATCGTGGCAGCCCTGATGAGATTTTATGTGTTTATTTATCCAGTGGTCCACATTAAAGCAGCGTTTTTCATTCTTTCCATAAATGATTTGAAACTCCATCATGAAGTGCTTCAGAAGTCGGTCCATCACTGGAAGTCATGACAGTTCATTCTGGTTTTCTAAAATTACTTGTTTCATGCTTATTGTGTCAGTTTGAATAGTTCATTTAATGTACAGTTAGCATCATGTACTGTAGCTTCAGGGGTTAAAGCTAATTTAACTTAACACAATGCTGTCTGGTGTCTGGTGGAAATGTTCAGCTTTAAGTATCATCCTGTTCAGACAAATACAGAAAGAAACGTCTCAGCTAGTAAAGACTTTAGCGATGTACAAATCTGTTGCTAGGAAACATCTGTAGCGCCATCCAATCAGGAGCAACCAACCATGTAAACAGGAAGTCACTGTAGCATCACAAGCTAGCATAACTTCCAAACATGACAGTTTTAGAGGCTAAAAGATAAATCTGTGTTTTATTTCTGTCTGTGTACATGGAGACATCTGTTTCACAGTTAGTAGGATTCATACAGTTTATAATGAGAGGGAAATATCTCATTATGCTAAGCTAATTGATGCTATTTACCCATTCAGTCAAATGTTATTTGCATATTTAAAAATAAAAAATGTCTGTAATTTAAACTCTTCCAGACTGACGTCATTATTAAACAGCATTTATTAAGTTTCAGGTCAGAGATGTCGACCGTACTGCAGATGACCTCTTTCACGCTAAACGGCTCAGATGTTAGCATGCTAACGTTAGCTTTTGTCCAGTTAGCTACACATCAGTTGCACCTGCAGTTTGTGGCTGTAAATATTTAGGAACAACTAATCTCTACGTAAGAACGAGTTCATTTAATTGGTTTATTCCTGTGTAATAACTGTGGGGATATTTTGGGAGTCGTGTTTAACCTGGACTGTGATGTTTGTTGGTGAGCAGTCAGTGTTTGCAGCAGCAGAGCGATGGTGCGGCAGCCTCGGCTGAATGATGTCAGGTCTGAGAAAGCTTTCTTGCAATGATTCATTCACATCTTGAGTTTATGAGAGGCTGTTTGAGCAGTAAATGATGTGCTCTTTTATTATTACATTTGAAATGTTTCACGGTTAACATGTATGTTAAAGCGGCTATTAATCAAACACGGCAGCCGTGTAATTTGTCACTGCCGGCCTGCTGTGTCAATACCAGCTCCTATAAAAGGCGCAGACACATCAGCACTTTAATTAATGCAATTAAATGAAGCAAAGATTTCTCAGGGGCCACTGTCACACGCTTTATGTGCTTGGTTGCATAGTGCACACTGTCACTGACCCAGTAACTGAAGGGCCCCTAATAACCAGGGCCTGTATTTATCAAACTGCTAACACTGAAATTTAGAATTTAAGTAAGAATCCTTCAATTTTACCCACAAACTTAAAAACAGAAGTTATTTATCAAATTTCTTTGGGTCTAAAAATACTCTTAGATTTAAAAGAGCTCCTGTTTGGAAACAAGAATGTAGCCGTGACCTTTTTGTGAAATCACTTTGCATCTTCATTTTCACACATTCTGGTACTGAACTCCCCGTGTTATATATCTAGATATCTTTTCTCTGATGTTCCTCGTCTATAAGGTTTGTTTGGTTTTCTTTTTGTTTCCATTTCAGACATTTTTTTAAATGATTGAATCCTTATTTATACCCTGATAATCAAACTGAAAGTCCATTTTGTTACACTTTGTTCATGGCGTTGTGTTCATGTTAGCGGATTTCTTTTTGGGTCTGGTAGTTGTTTTGTTTTGCTCTAACCAATCAGCAGTGACTGACATCATGTTCAGCGGACACAGAGATTGTTAGGAGCAGTTAACTTAACGCCTGTCATGTCGTCGATCAAAGAAATATGTTGATTTCAGAGTTGCTGCAAACATCTCATCCACACTTGGACATTTTTGTGTTGCTTTATTTCATAGTTTGTATCTCTGCCTTTACAGTAAGAGCTTCCCAGTTTGGGATCATCCCTCCGTTAAATATACAATATAGCGAATCTTAAAACTTGGTTAAATAGCAGCCAGACCTGCCATCACACCTGGTCACTGCCGTCCTTGTTTGGCCTTTTGTCTTCTGTAATGTGATCTCATGTTGTCAGGCGTCAACTGCCTGCGCTGATCATCTGCTTGACATTGTTTTGTATTAACTGTCCGCATTTTACATCTCCTGCTGTGCATGATGCTGCTTTACTGCTCTGAGCTTTTCATCCTGTTCAGCTGTTCATATTTTAATGGTTAATTCAACATCAGGCCGAAGGACAACAGTTGAAAATTAGCGTTTTGGCTAACACTGGCACATTTACAGTGATGTCGATCAGTGCATTGTCCCTGTAAGTAAGTAAGTCAGTAAGTAAGTAAGTAAATAAATAAATCTGAATAAATGTAGGAAGTTGGCATCTCCATTCCTAATCCTGCCTACAGTACAACGCTCTGATTGGACAACTATTTCTCCAACTGATTGAACAGTCGTCAGTGACGTCGTGTTTCGAGTTTCAGACTTGTAAACAGCGTGGCTTGACTTCCCGGTTCTTTTTCTCAACTGTAATTCTTAAAAGTTCGATAAATGCAGGTGCTGCTGTGTTCAGTTCAAATGAGAAACACACAGATAATCGAGCCAAACCTGCTCTCTATATAAAACTGCTACACGAACAAACAGTTGCACAATTAACGGTTACTGTTTGTAATTACAGACTCGTAATAAAACAGAGATCATCTGAGTGTCTGCACATCAGCACATCCATTTTTCACAGGCGGCGTGCCGTAATATTGTTCCACAACATAATGGTAACACTTGTTCCAATAAAATGGGCAGTTTTACACCATGTTTTCATAGTAAGCTTTTATGTGACTGCTGTAACAGTGCTGTGAATTCATCAAAACCTTTACAGCTCACAGTAACTCATGACTGTCCCCCCTAACAGCTGCACAGACTCTTATTAAACGCTGCCTCCTCGCAGGCCGAGCCTCTGCTGTCTGAAAACATTACAGGATACCTTCCCCAAACTGTCTGTGATGTGGGACTGGTTTTAGTCCCAGTTTAACTGTTTCTGATGTGGGACTGGTTTTAGACCCAGTTTAACTGTCTCTGAGGTGGGACTGGTTTTAGACCCAGTTTAACTGTCTCTGATGTGGGACTGGTTTTAGTCCCAGTCTAACTGGTTTAGAGGTGGGACTGGTTTTAGTCCCAGTTTAACTGTCTCTGAGGTGGGACTGGTTTTAGACCCAGTTTAACTGGTTCAGAGGTGGGACTGGTTTTAGTCCCAGTTTAACTGTCTCTGAGGTGGGACTGGTTTTAGTCCCAGTTTAACTGGTTCAGAGGTGGGACTGGTTTTAGTCCCAGTTTAACTGTCTCTGAGGTGGGACTGGTTTTAGTCCCAGTTTAACTGTCTCTGAGGTGGGACTGGTTTTAGTCCCAGTTTAACTGGTTCAGAGGTGGGACTGGTTTTAGTCAGCTCAGTATCAGGAGGGATCCTGAGCCGTGTGATAAACTGGAGAAGACATTGGAGAGTGATGGACATAAAGATGCCTTGTAGAGCTAATTTGCTTAATGAATGGCCTCAGCCCTCCTCTTTGTCTCTAACAATGGCTGCTGCTCCACCTCCCTCTCCACCCGCCCATCACTCTGTGGCTGTGAAGGCAGAGGACCACCCACCCAGAGGACAGTGTAGGTTCACCAGCAGGTACACCGTCGCTGTCAGGAGTTCACAGGAAGTTCATCCTGACTCACAGCTGGGATATCTGACATCACAGCTCTGTTTCTGTTCTGGACACAGCGACAGTAGTGATACAACCTGTAGCCACTTCCTGTACTGCTGCTCTCTAAACACGGCTGTCAAACACAGCTGAGTCCTGAATCACTGAAGCAAGATTAGTGGCTTCAGACTCACACCAGAATTTAAAACGGCGAAATGTAGCAGAAAGTTTAGTGGAATCGCTGTAAACTGTTAATTAGCTCGCGGGGGTGAAGAATGGATGGAGGTTTCCAAGATGGCAGCCATTCATTAGTTTTCTCGCCTCTGGCTTTGCTTCAGTGTTGTTGCCCACCGCACATGCTCATTAGTGCTTCTCTCCCAGAAAACAGGCTAGGCTAGGTTCTGCAAAGGTTTTACACATTCAAAACCTTCAGGGATTAAAAACTCATCATGCAAAGAGTCACAACTGAGCTTGTTTTCAGTTGGAGGCGTCCTGTCAACAGTTTTACAGATGTCTCTGATAATGGAGGTCTATGGGAAAATCATTTCTGATGTTGTTTTTGTTGCAGTACCACAAGGCTGTGCTGGGGGCGCCATATCCACAGGGGCGAAGTCAATCTGTGCAAATTAATACGCAACAAGTTCAACTTAAGTGAACTGAGATTCAGTTCAATTCAGATATCAGTTACTGATATCTGAATTTGTCGACCAATAGCAAGCTGTCGTGACAGCGCAGACCTCTGACACCGTTAAACGTCACAACACGTCTTCTCAGTGATAACTCAGTCACATCCAAACACACTGACACCAGATCAGTCTGGATCTTTACTGTCCCACAACAGGAAGTTCTTCTTTCAGCATCAAAACACAAACTCATGAAACAAAACACAAGAAGACAGTTGAACACATTCAAAGTGCTGCTGCTCTGCAAGCAATTATAAAAGAAAACAGCAACAAGAATAAAGAGAAGAAAATAAAGAGCTCAGCTGTGTGAGGAACCAAGAGGCAGTTTATATTCAGAGCACTTACTGCACATGCGATCAATGAAAACTTGTATCGGTTGAACCTAAACATCAAACACACGCTGCTACAATCAGGGGAATTCACTCTTTACAGCGGCGTCACGTTTGTTCTGATGTTCATCGAGGATAATGATGCTCCCCATAACTTCATCGGATCCTGCCTCTTAATCGTCACATTCAGAACAGGAACAGCCAGAGCAGCAGGGCTGCAGTGCAGATGTAAATAAAAGGCTGTATGCTGATAACATGATGAGGTTTAACTTCAATATTCAGTTTTCAGGTTCACAATCTGATTTCACTCCGTCTTCTTGGATACATTTACACTTTGCTTTTTTGAGACGCATGGAGGGACTGAGTGTAAATGGGGACATAAACAGGCAGAAGCTCTGAGTCACATGATAAACACCTCCCAAATAAAACAAAAGCAGTTCCTGTATCACACACGGGAAAATGGAAACGTCGTCTGTAATTGTTGTGTGATATTATTCTGCGTGTCCGCTGTGATTTACCTTTGTTGTACTGACATGTTGCCCAAAGAGAGTCTCACTTCTAGAGGCTGGAGATGAAAACACGAGTGCGTTTTGTTTTGCTGCTGTTTGTGGAACAGCGCAGAATGAATGATGGGGGAATGAACGCAGTTTGATCAGGAGATGCTGAGCCGCAATCTGACCCATAGATTTTAATGGAGACTAGATGATAAATCAAGAGCATTCATACTCCCCAAATTACCCAAAGCAGTGGAAATGATTGCCTTGGCTTGCTAGTGTGGCGCACAATAGTCTCCCTCTCAAAAGAAAGGAAACAGGGACAAATAATGGCCGGAGCCAAGCCATTTATGGAGCAACTCCAGGGGGCTATTAAAAAGTTCTCAGTCAAATGCTGCTCTGCCTGAGTGGATCCCAACAACACTGCAGCGCTTGGCCGTCTCTCCTCCTCTGACTGGTTAACATTCATCGCAGAGTGAATTCCCTTTCACTCAGAGCGGGGGGGGCAGATGGGGGAGGCTTGGTTGGAAGGAGGTACGATGAGGCCAAAGGGGAGATGGATTGTAATGTGGCCTGATTACAAAGTCTTAGTTCAGCTAAAGGCAGACGGGTGATATACAGAAAACTGTCACCATCATTTTCTTTCATATCGGTCAATATTGATTTGTATTTGTAATATAATCACATTTCTGTTGTGCATCAAAACTCCTTTAAAAGAGTCGTCCACAGATTCATCACCACACTTCTGTAACAGAGTCGGACTCACGATTTACTAGGATTCAATTCAGTGCAGCAGACCCAGAGATATCCTCTTTGTTATGTGTTTCCAGGTGTCTCCAGGTGTTTCCAGGTGTTGGGGAGTTGTACTGCATGTGTGAATAAAGTAGTATAAAGCCTTTAGTGTCTCCTCGATGTCCTCGAGTGATGTCACTTGAGTCAGCGTGGGTCGGGGCTGAAGATGAAAACAGTCTGTTGGTGTGGAGTTAGAGAGAAGTGAACTGACAGACCTCTGCAGCCGCTGCTCATCTCTGCTGCAGGCTACGTTAGCCGCTAGCTAGCATAACACACCACAATCTAACTCAACTGTCAGAGGAAGAGTTGCATTGTGGGTAATGTAGGCACCAGGTGTGGAATAAAAAAGACGATATCTTTTTTAAAATCTGTCCTCATGAGATGATGAATCTGTGCAGACTCTGCTGTTCCTGTTGTGGGAAGTGAGCTATCTGTTCCTGAGAGACCATATGATTGGTTAGAAACAGCTTTTTTTCTATCTTGGGTTATTGGTAGGTTTTTTAGGCAATGCAACTAATCAACCAAATATCAAAGTTTCTACTTTTCTTATAATGGAGATTTTTCTTCTTCTTTCTTCTATCACAAGCGTTTTTTATATCGGTTGTTTTTCCCGGCCAACAATGGACCTGTCTCATTCTACTTCTTCCCTTCCTCTACATACCTGCCTACCTACTTACCTACCTATCTACTGACATACTCACTTGACCACTTATATCCTCGCCTACTACTTAATTATTTACTTACTTGCCTATCAACCCACATACTAATGTAAATATGGCGGAGTCTGCGGTCACATGTCGATCGATAAATACTGCAATATAAATAAGTTCTATTTATTATTATTACTTCAAACACACAGTTAACTGTTGGCCTCCTTTAACGTGTGGAACTAATTAAAGTTATTTCTTAAACAGTTTATGTATGGCGTAACTTATGGAACAATAAAGAAATATCAACAGAATTAAAAAAGAAGTCAAATTAAAAACTGATTAAATAGTTTCACATACTGTGTGTGTGTGTGTGTGTGTGTGTGTGTTTTTTGGACTAGTAGAAAACACAAAAGCCATCAAAGTGACCCCCCCAGATGCATCTGAGTCACAGCGGAGCAGAAAGAAAAGGCCTGCTGGTTCACTGTCAGGGTGGATGCAGGTGTTAAAGCAGCTTTCAGGACCGTTTCCACTTCTGTCCTGAGGGTATGAAGCCATGAGGAACACACTTCAATTTAATTAAAGAAAATCAATTTATTTTTCGCTAAAAACACGTGCACTCCCGTCCTAACCAACCAAACATAAAAGATAAATACCCATAAATTAAAACGTTGCATCCCATAATAAAAACAAACTGATCCAGTATCTAATCAGGACAGCACCAGTTTGATGCTGAAAAGTAATACCTTTATGTGTGTGTGTACTTATATATAAATATACTTTCTGAGCGTGTACTTGAACAATCAATTTGTAATTACAGTTTTTCAGAGCTGCAACTAACGATTCTTTCATTACTGATCATTTCCACAATCAATCGATTAATTGAAGAAATGAGGAAACAGTTTTGCAGATTAATAGATAATGAAAATAATTAATAATAATTTAGTTGCAGCCGTGCTGCTCAACACTTCATTAACCATCAGTCACTCAAAAGAAGTTAGTAAAATTACATTTCTTTATGGAGCACATTTAAAAACAACTGATGAGGATTACAATCACACAAAACACATCAATCAATCAGTCAAAATGTATTGATATAGCACCTTTCAAACAAATTAGTGCAATTCAAAGTGCTTTACAAGCGACTGACAAAACGTAGGATGTAAGTAAATCAATAAAAATAAAATAATGTTGAAACGAATGATAGAAACAGAGTCTTCATGATGAGTTCAAAGGCTGATGAGAGTTTCTAATAAACAGACACCAGGTGTTTATTCAAATAGGAGTTAATGTAGTTTTTTATATATTGAACTTGTTTTTATCCTTAAACCTCAATATTCTTCTAGTCATAAGAAAAGGGTTATAAGTTCAGCAGGAATTATATGAAAATAATAGAAATGAACAGAGCGAATGAAGTATATTTATATATAATCACAGGTGTGTGTGTGTGTGTATTTATTTATTTTTCCAATACATGCAGTGAAATGTGGGGGTGGCATACTTTAGAGGATGTGCTAAAAGGCTAATGCTAATGTTGTGCAATAGTAATAGTTATAATAATGAGATAATAAAAAATAAGGGTTAGAAAAAATAAATATAAAGGATAAAATTTCAAAGATAAAAAATTATAAATATATGTAATCTGAGTATTAAAAAGTTCAATTTCATTTTTTCAGTGTAGACAAAATGTACATTTGTCAAAAACCTAAATATATATAAAACAAACTATAAAACTGATGACTGTTCTTTTCATAATAATATTATTATAACAAAAAAATCATTTTTAGTGTCTGATACTCTGATTGTATTTGTTACTTTACTGTCTTATCTCTGACTGATGTTCAGGTGGATCTTTTTTATTTTTATTTTTATTTTTAGGAGAATATTAACTGTAAATGACAAACATGAAAAACATTGTTGGTAGGACGTTTTGTCTGCCCTGAGTTGTGTTTGCAGGCTGCATTCAGCCCCAACAACCCTCACCAATAAGGTTTTTCAGAGCTTTTGCACGGCGAATAAAGGCATCAACCAATCACATTGTGCAGAACAGACGTCACATCACAACTCCGGACCTGTTGAGTGTTTGTGTTTCTCATCAGCCTGTATTATATGACGAAGAACACAAACATCATAAAGACGATGAACTCAACACGACGTGTGGAGCAGCACCAGATGCAGGATAGAGAGCAGATTAGTTTACTTTTGGATGTAGTGGAGTAAATATTCGCAGGCGAGTATTTCACATTTTCATGTCATTTATTCGTTACGTCCCCGGTGTGTAAAGGCCTTAAGGCAGCCTGTATGTAGCCTGACAAGCGAAACCCAGGGATGCAGGTCCTGAAGTCCTCGCTGCTGCTCGTGAAGCTTCAGTCTGTGATAAACAGTGAAGGAGGAAGTTCACGGCTCTGTTAACCTGCTCATGTTTCTTCACGTCCTGTAACAAAGCTCGCCCTTCATCAGGAGCCTCCAACGGCTTCACGGTGGATCAGCCGCCCGTCACAACTCACTCCTCCGACGGCTCCCATTGGCTGTCTGATGGCGGCAGGTTACACACAGGTCTCCATGGCTCTGATGCTCATATCCATAAAGTCATGAGATGATGACATGTGACAGGAGGCAGAAAGACACACACACGCACACGCACACACGCACACGCACACGCACACACACAGAAACCAGAATCTCCTGTTTCTAATGATCAGAGCTGAGAGACGAGAACATGTCTGCAGTGAAAGCAACAGGAAGTGTTGCTCAGCAGGGTCGGAGGCTCGATCCCGCCTCCTGCCGCCCACACGTTGAACCTGAACCTGAACCTGCTCCTGATGGTCAGACCTGCAGCTTGTCGCTCGCTAACATCAGTGTGTGAGTCGTAAAGCACTTTGAATAAAAGCAACATTTTTTAAAAATCTCTAATATTTGTGCACAAACTACAGCAGGAGCGGATCTGCAGTCACAAGTCGATCGATCAATATTGCAATATAAATAGGTGTTAATATAGTTCTTATTATTATTACTTCAAACACAGTTAACTGTTGGCCTCCTTTAACATGTGAAACTAATTGAAACAAAGTTAAATCTCAAACAGTATATAAAGAACTCGTCCTGATAATCTGACTGAACATTTTTTCCCTTCAGTGAAATACTTCAGGTAACTTATGGAACAATACATTCAATAAGAAAAATCAACATAATTAAAAAAGAAGTCAAATTAAAAACTGAATGCTTCCTTGCAGTTCAGACACAGTCTGTTCGTGTTTTTTAAAGATGAGTATTAAAGCCACTCTGTGTTGGAAATAAGAGCTAGAGCTGGTTAATGTTGGAGAGGTCCTGGTTAATAAACCACGATGAAGGAGATTCACTGAGCTCAGAGTCTCTGCTGATACAGAGCACTGATCTGAGACCAGTATTGTATTATAGTCCTGTTCACACGGGACCAGTATTACCTGGAGATTTGTAATAATTGCAGAGGTCGTCTGTGATTTAATCCTCTGTGAATCTGCCACGTCAGTAATTTGTAAAGTAAAAACAAACAAATTACTAAAACACAGAGGTCATGTGATAATATTAATCCTGTGTGAATCTGCCTCTCTGTTTCATTTCTCTGCGCCTTTTTTCTGCCTCTCTCCCGGTCGAGAGTTATGAAAGCTGTGATGGCAGTTAGAGATAAAGGTTTTGAGAGCACCTGAAGTCCTGTACAGACGGACTCCGGAGCAGGAGGTCTTTATATGCCGGTTTTTCTTCTCAGCGGCTCTCGTCGTTAAGGAAGCCTGGACATCATATCTGAGGGATGATGTCAGTAAATTCAAGTAAAATTCAGACTTCGAAACACAGACGTCGGGGGGTGATTTCCAAATCCTATGAGGTCCCTGGTAACACTGTGAAACAGTTATATCATATTGTTATAAACACAATCAAATCACAGATATGAAGGCTTTGTGAGCCGTCACTGTTAACTCTGATAAGATGAGCTGATGGTGTTCTTTGTCTCCGTCAGTCCCTCACCCTCTACATACTTATTTTGTAAATCTGGTCTGATTTTAGCTGAAATGCAGCCCAGTGTGATCTCCACCTCCACTAATTCATGAACAGACAGAAGACTGCAGCACAGCGCCTCCTTGTTGCTGGGAGACGCGAGGTGAGTCGGTCAGTGTGCGGCACACATGACCGAAACCTGTCTGCTGGATAATCGATTGAGAGACGTTTGGTTATAGTCGGCTGTGGTGAGAAAGTGAAAGGGAACTTCTCCCAGCTCTGCCTCTGAAGAAGGTCAGACTGCTCTTTGTTTAGTCCTGGTGGGCCTGAGCCACCCTCCTCTTCCTCTGTGAACCTTACAGGTTTGCTATGTGTCTGTAACTAACCGAGCCTCCTGACAAATCTCACAGATTCAAATGAAACATCGCTGCTGGTTTGTGTCGCTGTGAGAAACTCTTCCTCCTCTTCCTCCTCTTCCTCTTCCAGCCGACGGCAGGAGAGTGAAGTCACACTGAGTTTTAAAATATACTTTCCAAGCGTTTCCCTCAGCAGACACACTTTGATGTGAATTTGTGGAGGGATGTTCAGCACTGGAGCGTGGTCTAAAGAAAATACCACAGGGATTTCTGCTCTTTGAGAAAACACGCTGTGGTCTCACGTCTCCTCAAATAGACTCTTAATGGTTCTGACCTGAGAGAAAAGCCTTTTGTTTGACTTATTCTTGATGTACAGACACAGAAACCCTTCAGGTGTCTCTGCCGTCGTTATGTATTCGTACCTTTCTGTTAACCCTCGGTGTGAGAGCGAAGCTGCAGGGGTCGAGTCTCTGATGAGGCTGATGATGTCTTGTGAGGTCAGGACTACAGAAAACACTCACTCAGAGCACTTTCAAACGGAGGTCAGCGCTGCAATAATATTTTCCCCCTGTGACATTAGCCCGCTCCCCTCGCGAAGCCGCCATCTGTAAGATGTGATTCCCAAGCTGAGTAAACTGAGAGCGACACACACACACACACACACACACACACACACACACAGCTCGTATCTACACACATGTGAATACTGTGTTTGTACTTGGCTAATAACACGGAGCGCTGACAGTTTATTTGACTCGTATGCACATCCATCATTATGTTTGACGTACAACATGCCGCTAGTTTAGATTATAGCTTAATGTATAATGTGAAAACAAAGGATTTCATCAGATTAGAATCAGAAAGGAGCCGATGGGGAGCACATGTGCAGGTTTTCAGTTTGGAAATCATGAAATACAGTTCATTTCCTTCACAGTCGGAACTTAATGTACAATAAATCATCTTTTTATGTAGTTGTCAGATGTTATACTTTTGCAAACCAGTCTTGAGTTATGTGTCAGCACCTGTAACTGTGGTGAGATGAGCTCTGACGTTAGCACCGCGGGAGTCCCAGCAGCCGCTCAGTGAAGTCGGGTTCAGACGCAGAGAGACTTTCTCTTTACGTTTGGTGACGTGGCTTCGTTCAGTTTCTAGTCAGAAACTCGGGGAGGAAGCTGTACGCAACACCAAGCTTCTTTTGTGAGAAACCTTCTTGTGTGTTATCAGGAGATACTATGTTATAGTATCTTATATTTTTGAGAAATTTGGAACAGTAAACTCTGAGAAACATTCTTGTATCTTATAATCATGCGATACTATGAAATTATTCTTGAATTATTCTTCATTATCTCTTGTAAATAAGTTGAGCTGTTGGTCAAAGATCTCAGATATACAATCTTATGATGGAGCGGAGTTATAATAAGCTGGAGCTGAACATACTCACGCAGCTCTGTGTTGTAGCTGTAAGTCGATCCTCAGTTAATGTGCAGGACGGCACTCGCAGCCTCTCGGGGGGGGTCTCTGTTTGATGTGGGAGGTCCCCCCCCACCCTGCTGAGCTGCACCCTCAGACCTCTCATTAAGCATGTCATCAAAGGCCCCCCACCCGACCAATCATAACATTAATGTTAGCATTACCACACAGACACCAGTTTCTTCCACTGACCCAAACACACACTGTGGTATCTGATGCACCAACATGTGAGTCAGTGTCCTCCCATAATCCTCTGTGGCGGTCCTGATCAGGCTGTGGTCCCACAACATACTGACAAAACTAGAAGGGACCTTTTTGCACCAGATACGGAGACTTTATAGGCTGCCAGTAATCACCTGGGTGGAGCTGAAGTCATTGAATATCAGGGTCCTGAAACAATCAGCACTTGGCAGGCCCTCAGACTTCAGCAACCAGTGTTGTTCTCATCATAAAGAAAGAAAAGAAAACGTGTGTCTGCTTGTAAAACATGAAGAAATCATCAATAAATTCGACATGCTTCTGTCCAACGTCCCGTCTGCCTCAGATCAGTTTCTGTTCCTGAAAGACTAAAACACAGAGGCCTCGACCTCCTCACAAACAGCAAACCATCCTGTCCTGCTTAAAGACACGGTCACATCATTTTACAGAAATTTAGCATATATTTAATGAGCGCTGTCATTCTTGTGGTTTTGTTTTGTGGTGCGAGCTGTGGACGGTTGGGGCAAATATTGGTTTGAAACGTTTCGCAGCGAGAAAACATGTGAGATTATTAAAATACATTTACAGATGCAACCTGCTGCTAGGAAACTGGTAAAAAGGTACGACTTTACCCTTCAGTGTGCGTAGGGAACACTAAATACAGAAGATGTTATGTGGAGGCTTTGGAGTTTAAAGTTTAAAGGGTCCTTTGATGGAGCTTTGCTGAGTGATTGATTACATTTTTCAAGTAACTTGCCGAACACTGCATGTAACACATAACATCATCCCACATGCTGTAGTTGTACCCAGGACAGCCGAAAAATGGCGAAAAATCTGTTTTTTTTTTAACTTGGGGTTGTTTTTTCCTGGAAGACTAAAAAGTTTGGAAATATCATGTTTTTAGGACTTCAGGTTGAAGAATAATTAAAGACCTGCGTCACCTGCAAGTCTGTCATTGTTGTGTATATTCAAAACATTAAGTAGACATCCGGTTTGATATCAGTTTCACTTCGGATCAGATGCATGATGTCGAAACTGGCAAACAACCAAGACAAACAATGTTTTACTTAAAGGTGACGTCTCTCACTTTATATTTAACCTCCTCATATCACCTGCAGATAAACTGTGTGCAGCTGGTCTGGAGTCAGTCTGCGGTGATTCGTCTTTTACAAACACCAGTTAATGTGGGGAAACGGTGCGTGTTGTTTGTGTGTACGCATCCTTTACACATCTGAACCCTGGAGTCACGGCAGTCCTGTGAACTGCAGCAGGTGCTCATCCAGAGTAACCAGTGCAGCTGATGTAGCAGCTACGTTTCTTCTTGTTGCACAGTTGTAACAGTGATCAGGAAGGTCTGAATGAATCTCGCAGCCTTACGTGTTCCTCTGTGAGTCAGATGTCCTGCAGCACTGTGTCCTTGATTAAAGCAGCAGTGACAGACTGCAGAGACCCACTGACAGCAGATGACTGTCCTCTATCCCCCCCCCCCACCACCACCTCCATCACCCCCTCCTCCCTCCATCTTGTCCTCAGGTCAATGGGTCTCCCGTGGCTACCTTGCTTTTAAGCCATCACACTCCCCCATGGGGCACATGAGGGAGATCTATCTGTGTCACCCTCCTCAGGTGATCCCCGGGTAATGTACCGGAGGACAGCGAGTGCACCCATCAGCTCGGACCTACACGCCCCGCGCCCGCACGCTCCACGCCTGCTTTTGGTAGGTAATTACAGGGAGGGCTGCTCTCGCCGTGAGGGAGGCAAACCAATTAGAGAGTGTCTCTGCAGTTAAAGGACATCTCTGTGACAAACCTGGCCACAGGGTCGCATGTTTATTATGTCATCCCTCCACTCGGGGGCCGTTATTACAGATAAGTGTCACAGTCTGGAGGTCATTGATGGAAATGGGATTCAGTTTTGGCCTGCGGTTTTACATGCCCTGATTATTCCAATGGCTGCCTGAGTGCTTAATTATGATCATTTGTCTCCGATCGGGCTTTGATTCTCGTCCATAACTTCTCAGTTTAAAAGGGTATCAACAAACGTCCTGCAAGGATCATTCAAAGACGGGGGGGGGTTTGATAAATGTGAGCTGGACAACTTTACATTTCTGATGTGTTCGTTCAAGGTGCAGAGCGGCCAGAGGTCGGCTTAAAGGTACAGGAAACTCGAAATTGTACAATTATTATTATTAATTATTATCATCTTAGGTCGCCGATTTCTGTGAAATGAGTCCCACGCTGCTTCAGTGTGTCTCCGCCATGAAGTCGAAACAGATCAGAAATGAGAGATATCTGTCAAGGTTGCGGTTTTGGTCTGAACTCTGGTCTCCTGCATGAGAGTCAGACATGATACATGTCCATCCTCCCTCCCGACCTCCACACCCTTATTTTGGACCTCTCCACATAACAGACACACTACTGCTACACTGTGAGCTGCTGAATCCCCCAAAATGGACATAACTCCTGGGATACTGGACATGATTCTTACATGTACTTAATCTGAGTACACGTCAAGCTAATGCGTCATCTTACATACATGCAGCACAAGTCTGCATAAAGGACAAACCCTGTCTTCCAACATACAGGACTTTAACCCTGCACAGAGCAGCCTGTGTGTGTGCCGCCATGTTTAAAACATCATTAAACAGCAGGCCTCAACCATCAGGGGAGTCCTGAGTTTCAGCCCATTTGCAAACATGTGTACATGAACTCATAGCAGCTCCAGAATCAAAGCATTATGAAGTGTTGACTGTGGGACTAAAGCATTCTTCATTTCTCAGGAGAAAGCACATCAGGACTCAGAGGATTGTAGTTTCTGTTCACCTCAAAACCAGAAAAAAACAGAGGTTATTGATGTTAATAGTTTGGCATCATGAAGGGAAATGTCCGGTCATCTAAGGTGTATAATGTGGGTTTTTTTAACGCTGGATGTAAAATCATTGAGCTCCTTCGGGGCCCATTAGTTGAGACTTTGAGTGCAACAGTCTGTCAGCCTGTGTGTTAAACTTGTGCGGACGCCGTTCTGTAACTTCACACTCCATTTGCTTTATTCTCCTGAGCCGCGGATCCTGCAGGTGTAAAGTGAAGCCACGCCTCATTTAGCTCCATTCACTTAATGAGGCATCGGTGGAGGAGAGCAGCGATCGCCACAGAGCTGCCGGCTGCTTCCACAACACAACAAACTCACTGTGGCCGACACATAGAGGAGCTGTTCGAGCTCATCATGAGCTTTCGTTGAAATCAACTTTCATTTTTATAATTTTTTCAATTATAAATCATGAAGAATGTCACAGACGTCTTTAAATGTCTTGTTTTGTCCGACCAGCAGTCCAAAACCCAAAGATGTTCAGGTTACTGAGTTTAAAAAAAACAACAGAAAAACCTCACAAGCAAATCCTCACAATGTGAGAAACTGGAACCAAAGAATGAGTTCCACCTTTGCTTGAAAAATGAGCTGAATCAGTAGGAACAGGAACCCTGTGAGATGAGCTCAAGAACTCCCTCAGAGACAAGACACCACCCGTCATCTTCCAAATGTGTGGAACTTTGTGGAACATTTGAACTTATTTTAAACCCCAGCAGCGTTTTCCAGCTCCTCCTGAGGCGTTCCCAAGCTAGATGAGATATAATCTCTCCAGCGTGTTCTGGGTCTACCCTGGGGTCTCCTACAAGTGCCCGGAAAACCTCCAAAGGAAGGCAACCAGGAGGATCCTGATCAGATGCCAGAACCACCTCAAGATTCAAGATTCAAGAATTTATTGCAACAATTTACATCAGCAATCACTGGCAATGAAATTCTTAAATCCCAGGCTCCCCCAAACAATGCTAAAAAAGATATATTAAATAAACAAGAAGAGACACTCAAAAAGAACAAGATTAAGAAATAAAAATATAAATAAATAAGATAAATAATAAACAAGAGTAATAAAATAAATAAACCTTAAATATAACAATATATCGACTGTAATATAAACTTAGTTTTATACAACTAACAGATATATACAATAAAATATATACCATAGAAGTGAAATGTATTATTTAAGAAGTGGTGGTACTGTGGACAGAGTTTAAGAGTCTTATGGCCCGCGGTATGAAGCTGTCCCTGAGCCTGGTGGTTCGGGCTCGAATGCTGCGGAACCGTCGGCCAGATGGCAGCAGACAGAACAGTCTGTGGCTGGGGTGACTGGGGTCCTTGATAATCTTGCTGGCCTTCTTCCTACACCGTTGGGTGTAGAGGTCCTCCATGGATGGCAGCTCCGTCCTGGTGATGTGCTGAGCAGCTTTCACCACCCTCTGTAGAGCCTTACGGTTGAGGGCAGTGCAGCTGCTGTACCAGGCGGTGATGCAGCCAGTCAGGATGCTCTCTATGGTGCACCTGTAGAAGCTGCAGAGGATCCTGGAGTCCATGTTGAGCCTCCGCAACCTGCAGAGGAAGAAGAGCCGCTGTCTGGCTGATTTCGTGATAAAGTCAGTGTGGTGAGTCCAGGTGAGGTCCTCGCTGATGTGAACTCCGAGGAACCTGAAGCTGCTGACTCTCTCCACCATAGTCCCGTTGATGGAGAGGGGGGAGTGTTCCTCTCTCTGCCTCCTCCTGAAGTCCATGATCAGCTCCTTTGTTTTGCTGACGTTGAGATGGAGGTTGTTGTCCTGGCACCAAGATGTCAGGGCTCTCACTTCCTCTCTGTAGGCCGTCTCATCGTCGCCGGTGATCAGGCCGATGACGGTCGTGTCGTCAGCAAATTTGATGATAGTGTTGGAGCTGTGGGTGGCCACGCAGTCATGCGTGAACAGGGAGTACAGCAGAGGGCTGAGCACACAGCCCTGGGGAGCGCCGGTGTTGAGAGTCAGGGTGGAGGATGTGGTGCTGCCCATCCGCACAGCCTGGGGTCTGCCCGTCAGGAAGTTCAGGATCCAGTCACAGAGGGTGCTGTTGAGCCTGAGGTCTCTGAGCTTGGTGACGAACTTGGAGGGCACGATGGTGTTGAACGCTGAGCTGTAGTCAATGAACAGCATTCTCACATATGTGTCCCTCTGGTCCAGGTGGGAGAGGGCAGTGTGGAGGGTGAGGGCGATGGCATCTTCAGTTGACCTGTTGGGCCTGTAGGCAAACTGAAGTGGGTCCAGTGAGTCTGGGAGGAAGGAGGTGATGAAAGATTTGACTAACCGCTCAAAGCACTTCATGATGGTGGAGGTGAGTGCTACTGGGCAGTAGTCATTCAGGCATTCAGGATTTTGGTTCTCTTGGGGACAGGGACAATGATGGTCTCCTTGAAGCATGTGGGGACTACAGACTGGAGCAGTGACATGTTGAAAATGTCTGCAAAGACGTCTGCCAGCTGGTCTGCACACACATTGAGAGCTCGGCCGGGGATGCCGTCAGGTCCAGGAGCCTTACGTGTGTTAATCCGTTTAAATGATCTACACACGTCTGCCCTGGTTATCACAGGTGGGCAGTGGTCCTCCTGAGCCTTTTGCACCTCCACAGCTGGAGAGTTGCTCTCAAAGCGGGCATAAAAAGTGTTCAGTTCATCAGGCAGAGATGCAGACATCACCTCAGCACTGCTGATCTTCCTTTTGTAGTCTGTAAGAGTTTTTAATCCGGCCCACATGCTCCTGGTGTTGGAGCCCTGGTAGTGAGACTCAACTTTGTCCCTGTACTTCCTCTTTGCACTGCTGATGGCTCTCCGGAGTGCGTACCTGGACTTCCTGTACTCCTCCAAATCACCTGAGTTGTAGGCGTCTGTCCATGCTTTAAGTTTGGCACGGACTCCTCCGTTAACCCAGGGCTTCTGATTGGGGAATGTCCGCACAGTAATCCTCGGTACGACATCATCGATGCATTTGCCGATATAGCCAATGACCGCGTCCGTGTATGTGTTTATGTCTGTGTCCTTAAACACACACCACTCCGTTGTGCTGAAGCAGTCGTGCAGAGCCAAGTCTGATTGGTTGGACCACTGCTGAATGGTCCGCGTCACCGGTCCGTTGCGCTTCAATTTCTGCCTATAGGAAGGCAGCATCAGAACTGAGGCGTGGTCTGATTTTCCGAAAGGAGAGCACGGGAGGGCCTTGTACGTGTCCGCGTAAGGGGTGTAAACATGATCGAGTGTGTTCTCACCACGCGTAGGACAGCTGATGTGTTGGTGATATCTCGGCAGGACTTTCCTCAGGTTGGCGTTGTTAAAGGCCCCGGCTACAATAAACGCAGCCTCCGGCCGTGAGGTCTCTGTCCTGTCGATAACTCCATACAGCTCGTCCATGGCCTTGTAGGTGTCGGCGTGCGGCGGAACATACACTGCTGTCATGACGACCGATGTAAACTCCCGCGGGAGATAATAAGGCCGGCATCTGATCATGAGGTGCTCCAGGTCCGGAGAACAGCCCGTAGAAATAATCTCCTCAACTGGTTGCTGAGGTGCTGACTCTCATCCCGACTGCAAACCGCCCCAGTGCATCGCTGGAGGTCACGGTCTGATGACGCCAACAGAACCACATCATCTGCAAAGAGCAGAGAGCAGCGACGTTTATGTCTCAGTCTCAGCTGATAACAGAACAGTCGTGTGGTTTTGGCGATTTCCAGGTGAAGAGACGTCGAGCTGCTCCACTCAAACTGGACGAAATTTGGTTGAAAAGCTTATTTTTTAGATTATAACTTTTATTTTATGGCATTCGATGAGTATATTTTTAACATGAAACAGGTTCTACAGGATCTCTTGGACCGATTTTTTGGTGCAAGCGATTAAAAAGTGAAATCTTTCACACACATCACAGTGTTCTTGTGCCAGTTTAAAATCACACTGATTGCAGCTTGTTTACTTCCACCTACAACTCAGATTAGTTTATAGAAAAGACGGCCAAATCTCTGAAAATAAGACCCAAGTTTTAATAAACCAGAATTGTTCTTTATTGTTGCTAGTTGACTGATTAATCTGATTAATGGACTAATCGTTTCAGCACTAATCAAATTATCCAAACTCTCTAAAACATCTCTGTCGTCTGTGCAGCTGCAGATTTTTCACCTTCAGTGTGAGAAAGAAACAAACGAGGAGAACTAATGACTTATTGAGCTGCATACAGTCTCTCTGCTGCTTGTTGTCAGTGGGAGTGTTTGCTGTTTCATACTGTATGAGTGTGTGTGCATTAGTATGTGTGTGCAGTAGTTGACCTTACTGGACAATACTGCAGCTCTCTCCATCAGCATGCACTGACACCTGCACTGTTTAATGCACTCCTCCAGTTTATTAATGCCCAACGTGTGATAAACATTTCTGCAGAGGAAGCTCACAGGTCACACGCACACACACACACACACACACACACACACACACACACTGTTGTCTGTACGGCCTCTGAAAGAAACTACAACTCCCAGGAAGCCCTGACCTGTCGACTCATCACACAGGTGAGCAACAGGTCAGGTGATGCAGTATGATGTGTTCATCATGGATGGATGGCAATCTCATGTCTGTGTTTTAAGTACAAAGCTGAAGGATTTGTTTAGCCTGGCTTAGCATAAAGACTGGAAGCAGGTGGAAACAGCTAGCCTAGCCAGCTAGCACACAATCTACATCGAGTGCCCAACACAGGAAGTAGTGTGTCCTTTTTGTGGAGAGGTGGAGGGTCAGGGTGTGGAGGTCGGGAGGGAGGGTTTATGTGTAGCAGGGCCATTTTTAGGTGAGCTAGGCGGTCACCTAGGGCGCCACCAGCTTGACACCTAATTGCAAACTGCATAGGGATAATTGGCATAAAAATGCTAACAGCATGCTAACATGCTCACAATGACAATGCTAACATGCTGATGTTTAGCAGGTATAATGTTCACAATGTTCACCATCTTAGTTTAGCGTGTTAGGATGCTAACATTAGCTAGTTAGCAGTAAACACAGAGAGCAGCTGAGGCTGATGGGAATGTCATTAGTTCTGCAGGTATTTGGTCATAAACCAAAGTGTTGGACACATTAACATGTTGACCTGATGATGGCGCTAGATGAAAAGTCAGAGGATCACCAGAGTTATTACAGTTCATCCTGAGGGGAACATGAACGATGGACCACATTTCATCACAATCCATCCCATAATAGATGTTGAGATGTTTGAGTCTGGACCAAAGAGCTCAACCAACATTAGCATCCATAGAGCTGCTAGCTGTTAGCATGGCTAAAAACAGAAATGCTAAAATCTTCTACACTGGCATCACCTCCAAGCCCATAATAAGCCTGTGCTTTCCTATCTGTACATCCTGTATCCTGTAACCCTATAGAGTAACCCTTGAGAGCATTGCAAGATGTTTAGCATTAGACTTCTTGATTCACTGAATGGAAAATCACGTGTAACACCAGGCTGTTGTAACTACAGCCAGCTCCTGTTTACTGCCTCGCCTCAGCAACACGTCACACTGCAATCTCAGCCTGTCACACCTGACACCACCATATTTTATTCTCAGCAGTCTAATATTATAAGTAACAAAGCCAGACAACAGGAAAGATTGAAGCAGAGGAAATAAATGTAATTTTTCCTGACATCTAAATCACGCTGTGCAGTTATTCATGTCCGTGAGGGAGGACGTAAAGAAGTCATAAAAACCACAGCGACCACACCTTCATGCTGACTGAGGAGGACAGCAAACACCATGTTTACTCCCCCTGATGTTTGTTCTCAGGATTGTTCATTTCATTCAGTAAAGAGTTAGTGAAGAGGGAAAAACGCTCTCCAAGCTAGCTTAGCTTGTTATCTGGCAGTTAGCAACTGTCTCCTGTCTGCTGTGTGTAAACCAGCTCTCTGTGGTGGAGCTGCAATAAAACTGGATGTTAGCAACACAGCTAATAAGCTACGATAGCTTCCTCCATGTTGGACTCCCCGGCTCTCCGTCCACTCAGAGATCAGCTCTCTCAGGACGGCTTCTTATTGGTCAGCGGAGCAAACTTGTGTGTCAAAGTTCGCCAATGTTGAATCCACTGATTGTGGTAATGTGACTGGACCCTTATACTATAAAGACGAGTCTTTCATGTTGTACTAAAAGCTGTGCAGGTAGCGGTCACTGTCCCGCCGCTACAGAGGATATCTGACACTGTGAGCTAAACATCAGACAGGCCTCGTCTGTTTCTCCTTAAAGCTCGTCATCGTGTGTCCGCGAGCCGTCGCTGAATCAAATGAAATAACTGCGTCTCAGCAGCACTCTGGTCCAGACGGCTCAGAGCAACAAGCCGATCGATACCCAGAGTGCAATGCGAACAGTGAGGTTGACCACAGCGTGAGCTTTCATTTGACATCAGCGAATGTGTTTCCAAGGTGCAATTCCAACAATCAAAAAGGCATCTCTCCAAATAATCTGCCAAGTCCATTTCATCCCTGTCACTTTCACCTTTTCTGCGAAGAGAAAAGATTAAACATTGGATGAAGATATAAGAGATCCGCGTGTCTGACGTTATCCTGCAGGCTGAAACCGACAGCCCGAATCTGCACGCAGGACCTCCAGCTGATTAACTGTCCACAGAAATCCCCCCTGAAATATGGACAGTTTAAATGTCCTCGCTGTTTGCCTGCTTTCACTGAAGGTGTCTGTCTGCGGCGGGCGGAGGTGCGAGAAGATTAATTGAGTCCTGGATGCTTTCTGCTCAGCGAGGCTTCCAGGGGCCACGGGGCCGAGAGGAGGCCTGGACGGGCCAAAGTAAAGAGACCATCTCATTAATATATGATTAATAGCCTCTGCTGCGGTGATTAATTAGTGTTTGTGACAGTAAACTTTTAACAGGCCCCTGTGTCGTCCCCTGGACTGCCCATTTATCTTTTCGCCCCCCCCAGCCGTCCAGAAAGAGCGAATAAGTTTGCATATTCTAGTCTTGTCCGATTTCATTCTGCCGCTGCCTGGAAGGAGCGGCCAGGAATGAGGGCTCTCCGACATGATTGATTGCTTTGCTTTTTTATTTGCAAGTTGGAATCCAGAGAAGTTTTTTCTTTTTTTTTTTCCTCCGGTTATTTCTTCTCCCGTCTCGACTTCTGTGTACTCGCTCTTCTCCAAACGAGGAACCTTGGGCTCATTGGTACAGAAATGTCTTCCGGCTCGGCTTTGAAATTGATTTGAATCGCTGGTGTTTGAGCTTGTGTGTTTTTCTCACAGCCCTCCTCTGTTGAACACCCCCCCCCTCCTCTGCAACACTCACAATCACCCAAAACTTACACTGCCAACAAACTTACTTCACTTTTTTAAATACTTTTAGCAAAAAAAATGCTTTTCAGCCAAGTATGACTTTTTATTGGCTATTAGAACATACTGCAGGCACGTCGGGAGGACATTATTCACAGTTTTTGGACATTTGTACATTAAACGATTAATCGGTTAATTGTGAAAATATTCGCCTGATTAATCTGTAATGAAAATAAGCGTTAGTTGCAGCCCTAGTAAAATCACATTCCAAAAATCCTGTGGTTGGTCTGCTTTGCTTTCAGACCACAAACGAACCACTCGGAAGCGGACTGAGACCCTCCTGTTCAGGTGGTCTCGGTCCGGTTATTTAGTCCGCACCAGAGTTCTTCTGATCCAGACCAGACAGATCAGGTGTGAAAGCTGCCTGAAGGCCGTTTCCTCATCACTTCAGCAACTCGCTCTGACAGACCTGCCTGTGTGCAGACATATGGACATTAACAGTTATTTTTTGCAGCACGGGGAATATCACAGATGGTTCCCCCATTTCATGACGCTCAAAAGTTGCCGCCTTCACAGCCTCCCTCATAACCCCAAAGACAGCCAGATCTCCTCTGATACATAAACGATCTAAATGAAGCGCTGTGATCGCCGTTCGTCCTGAAATGTTCTGTTAAATATGTTTCAGAGAGAATCAGTGAAGCAGCTGCAGACTTTATGTGGAAACATCAGTGTGTTTTCAGAGTGAAGTGTATTCTGTGACGGAGCTGAGCTGTGAATGTTAACGCTTCTTCATCACATTTCATCTCTGAGAGTTCACGGGTTTGTTTACATGTATTTTAGTTTTCAGTTCAGTTCTGTGCATTATGAACAACCATCATCGCTGTGTGACGATGCTGTTTAATGCCACTGTTAGAAATAATAATATAAGATTTTGAGAATAAAGTTGAAGCAGTTTGAGAACAAAGTCGTAATATTTTGAGAAAATTATTAAATAAAAATGTCGGGTTTTGAGAAAAACAATATTTTGAGAGATATGTTGTAATATTTCAAAAAGAATTACGTTTTTTGAGAAAAATGAACGTAAGATGTCATAAATAAAGTGTAAATAGAGAAAGCTGTAAGTTGTAATATTTCAAGAAAAATGTAAGATTTTGAGAAAAAAGTTGAAATATTTTGAGAACAAAACGTAACATCTTCAGAATGATATTTAGAGGAAATATTTGTTGTGTTGTCATTTTCGATTGGCTGCAGATCTTAAAGAGGGCGGGTCTTATGTAATATGAGCTGGCTGCTGGAGGAGAGTAAAGATATAGACGCATGAAGACGGCGTGATGACCTTCCAGGTTTAGTTTCTGTCTGTTAAATGAACTGAAACCAACGTATTTATAGTGTTTGTCCTGTTAGTGGCTGCCAGAAGGCTTAATAACATCATTTTATATTTATAATTCATCTCTGAATTCTGACCAGCAGCTTAGAAAGTTAAAGTTGTGATAGTTTACATTAAGTTGCTCCTGTGTGTTTGGTTGATTATTGATTTTCGTTATGTACAGAAATGAATGGAGACCAATGGATCCATATTTCTAAAACACAGCAGCATGTTCTGCAGAGTGTTTGTAAAGCATCAGTGATTTCTATTAAATTAATTATAATTCTAGTCCTTTAACATCCAGCTCTCCGCCCGCCTCTCTGCTCTGAGAGAAGAGCGCCACAGTCTCCTTCTTCTTCTTCTTCTTCTTAAAGCGTGGAATTCACAAAGAGAAGAATTAATCAGAATATATGGCTTTTAATATAAAAGCCTATCATCCGTCCTGTGTGTTATTAAGTTTGTGGAGGCGAGTGGAGCTGGTGGGGATCACAGGGTGAGCACACGGCCACCTGTACTGCCCGCCCGCCTGCACAACACTTATACAATAAAAAGCCTTTTGTGGGAATTTGTTTGAAAGATGCCGAGAGTTTTCATGGTGTCGTGGAGTGCAGGAACTTTTCTTTAGATTATCTTCATTGTTGATAATCTCTTTAACTACAGGGGTGAGCCGCTACACCTGAACCTCTCCATCCAGGGCCGCCGCAATCGCTCTATAGCCCCCGCCACTAATCCCATCATGCCTCGGGAGGACTTGGCTTCTCCCCTCTCTCCTCCTCTTCCTCGTCTCTTCTTCCAGCAGATTTAGAGTAGATCCATTTCATTTCAATAACCTGCATCCGCCCCGCCGTCCTCTCAGAGGAGCAGCGTTCAGGATTCAGAGATCGGACCGGCTCGCTGCGCTCAGCACGGGACGAAAACACCAAACTCAGGCTGGGCACTTTGTTACCCAGAGGTTTGACTGCAGGTATACACATCCATAGTGAGCACTGTTCAACTCCTATCACCACACAAGACTGCCAACATACTGCAAAACTTCAGATTACGTTCAATACCAACATTTTCTGTGCATGGAAACTACAGAGACCGTCCTCCCCAAAAATACGTCCATACAGGTCGTCTGTGCAGCAGCTTATTACGACCCATATTTACGTTTGTATGTACGGCGACCTCTAGTGGCCGTAGTAGTTATGATGGGCGTGAAGGCGGAGGTCCAGTGAGGTACTACTAACTACTACTAACGTAAGTATTTTAACCCAAACCACAATCTTTTCCTAAACCTAAGCAAACTGTGTTTGAGATTTAATTACAATGAGAAAAATGTAGAATAACACCAGACTCTGACTTTCTCTCTACATAAAGGACACAACTACTTCCTGCATGTGCACTGGACGTAAATGTATATAAAGATACCGGGCCTCGTCGTTACAGGAAACTTAAAGAGGCTGTAACCTATAAGGAAGGAAACGTCGTCTGTAACCGGGCGGATCGTCGCTCCGTCAGAGGAGACGAATCGAACGTGTCGGTGCAGCTCAGGATGTGTGTGTTTCATTTAAAGAAAAAGAAAGTGGGATATTTTCTCATCATGCATCCTAAATAAGGGCCAGTAGAAAATAATGGGGAGTTAATCAGATCAGTGGCACTCTAATTCACTGGGTATTGATCAAGGCTGATTCCTAATGGGGCCTCAGACCTGTGTGTGTGTGTGTGTGTGTGTGTGTGTGTGTAATTTCATGAGGGAATGCAGAGCTATTTAGCATTAGCTTACAGGAATGGAAACGTCAAAGATAAGCCTGATAATCATTGTACATTAAGCTATCATTTTAATGTGTGTGTGCTACAGGGAGTAATCATATTACATCCAGTGCGTTCGTACTGCATTAACAAAAGATTCAAAATAAATAGACTAATAATCGGATGTTTGGATAATTGTCCTCTTTTACTAAATCTGCACAGACATGTGTCGAATGTGCAGACGGAAACCCTTCTGTGAGTGAACGCTTCCTGGGTTTCCTTTGCCCTATTTTCTACCTCTCAGGCTTTTAAAACCTTTTCTGGTGTTATTGGTAACCGTAGGTCACAGAGACGTGCACACCAACCACGTGTAGCTGATTGGTTGATTCAGCTCCCGGGAGGCGGGACCAAAACGGAGACGAAAACAACATGATCGTACTGTATAACGTATAAAAGAAACAGCAATGCAAACGTATCCAAGCGCCCACCGTGACCGGTCGCTTTATATTATTATTTATTATTATTGTACATTTATATTTGTTAATGATCGTTTAGTCTATTCCCAGTATGTCTCAGAGTCTGAGGTGACGTCTTCACATGTCCAAAACTTTAAGAGCTTCAGTTCACTGAGATAGAAAACAGAGCAAAGACGTTGGAGGAACTAGAAACAGAGAGAGAAATATTTCATATTTTTACTTGAAAAATGTCAAAGAGCATCAATAGATTATTAAAATTGCTGGCAATTACTTCTCTGTTGATTGACTGATCAATGAATTGGCTTATCATCTCACTAAACTTGATGCATATATTGATATAGTGCAGCTGAACTGAATGAGTCTGGTCGGCAGGTTGTCTCATGTTATTTTCACCTCTTGACTAAACAACATATATTGTTTCTCTTTATTTAAATGATAAAATAAAGGGGGGGGCTCCACATTAACAGCCTTCTGCTCGTTTGTCTTGATTTTAAAGGTTCAAACTTTCATTTTTCTTGCTCAGGGAAGCAATATTAAACTTTTCAAATGGTTTCGTCTCTCCTTAAATGAAAGAGGAGTGCGGGGGGGCGGGAGCCATGTTTTTAATAATATACTTGACATCAGAGCAGCGGTCTGAATTAAATGGCCCCGCCTGTTGCTTGTTTTTATTAGGAAGTGTGAGATTACATTGTTTTTCCCGTGACATCATATTCTGTCCTGGTTTATTTTTGCATGGGATGAGGTTGCTCGCCACAGTCCATGCAAATCAAAAGCTTTGATTTATGCACCTTTCCCGCGGCGAATGGAACATTAAATTTAATTTTGCTGCTGTGGAGCCGTGCCTGCACCACGCTCAGGCTTGACACGGTGAACCGGGCCTGCCGCCGCCACGCAGGAATTCATTACTTCCTCCACAATATGCGAAAGCAACATTTGAATGAAACATTTGTCTCATGTCAGAACAGAGTAGCGTCTACTCTCTCTATACAGATACATAAAAACGGGGAGGAGGGAAAAAGGCGCTCATACTCGACTGTAACAAAGCAGTGAGTCGCGTAATGGTGGCACATTAAAATGAGGCCTGTTGGATGTGAGTAGCAGAGCAATCTGTTTCTCCCTGTGATCGCCCATTACTGCTTTGTAATGACGTGGAAAAAATGCCACAAAGCAAAATAATGAAATGTATTTTTCCCCTCTGCCTGCTTTAACTATATGCTTCAGTTCTGCACCAGAGCGCTCTGAAGGCAGCCAGGAGCCGCTCACACCACCGAAAACCAGATGGCACGCTTTAAATATGTTTATAACCAATCACTTATTAATATTTCTTTATCAGTATCAAGATTCTGCAGATCAGTACTGTGATTGTTGTGCATCATATTGTCTTGTATTATATGTATAAACCATTTATGCCGCGTCACATATCGTTCATATTGATGAAATATTTCCCCAAAAATATGATTAGAGATTAAAGACCTTTGCTCCATATCTGCTCCTGCAGTTTTAATGCTGCCAGTAGAGCGATAAATTGACCAGGCGCATGTATCGGCTGACATATTGATATCGGCATATTTATCAGCCAATAAATAAGAAATTGAAGTACAGAAATGCCAAAGATATGTTTTGAAACAGTGTCAACATTCTGTAGTTTGTCCACCAGACAGTAGTTTATTTTTCAAATATAAAATGTCCTGCCTTATCCAAAATGTTCATTACAATGTCATTATCACATCTTTTAAACTCAATTAAAAAACAAATTAAAAAAATTATCAATATCGATAACAAATATCAATATCGGTATCATCAAAATCCTCCCCCAAACAGCAGTTGATCAATAGTAGCTTAGCAACAGTAACGAGCCATGAGCTGTAAGACTTTTTTTACTCTTAACCAGAAACACGAGGAAAAGTGTAAGGAATGGATGTAAGGAACTTGTTAATGTAAGCTACTGACATTAGCATGTCCAGCTATAACTAGCTTACTTCCTACAGTAGTAAGCAAGCATTACTTCCAAGGCCACAAGTTAGCATATTGTTAGCTAATTATTTTGTGGGGTTACATGTGATGTTAGAAAAAGCAATGTGTGTACCCGAGATACAGCGTTATGTTTGTCATACTCATCCGTTAGTCTCCATCCTAAAAAGCATTATCTTGTAACGTTAAAAGTGAAAATATAGGCCTACTGTTTAAAAACACAAACGAGTAGCAGCTAAGCATCCAAACCGAGCTACGTTCAAATAAAATCTCACACCAGGACTAACTACACTACAACACAACAACAATGCTGTTTCTTTATTTCCACGTCGTCTTCTACTTGGATCATCAGCTGGTGAGGATGAGGACTTTTCACCTGGGACCTGTTAGCTTTAGCCTCAGCCTGTTAGCATGATAGCATGTGTCTGTAGTTATAAAAGGTATATCTAAGACCCCTTTTAGATTCTTGTTTTAAAAGGAGTCAGCTGGAAACATAAAAGACTTAGCTGCAGCGTTTTCAACCAACTCATGAAGCTAATGTTAGCTTAATTAGCTAGCTAGCTACAGCTGCTAAAATCTGCCAGTGACTGTTGTCATTTCAGCCGCTGTTGCTGTTCGTCAGCTAGAAATGAAAAGCTGCCAGCGTTAGCATTGTGAACTGCACATGTGTGGCGCTAATACATGAAGGTCACTGAGTTTTCATGTGATTATTATAGTCATTCAAAAATCATGCCAATCAGCATGAAAGCGAACAGCAATCACACGCATTTTCTTGTGGAAATGTTTCTCTAGTTTAGTTAAATGTTATAATAAATGTGATTTATCCAGTAAAGACTGAGCTGTGTGGAAAGCAGCAGATGAAATGATGTGGAGCAGCAGTCTGTATTGCTTTGAAATCAAAATGTGTTTTCTGCGTCTGATCCTGCCGCTGCCTGGCATACATTACAATTTATGACAAATCATTTCCATATGGAAGTATTATGGTATGAACAAATCCCACTGGGTCTCTCTTGTCCTTTCTCTGGGTGCTGTGGGGGTCTGGAGGCTGAGAGGGGCCACACAGGCCAGCGGGGGCCATATTCCTGCATCTCAGTGGGCTGGACAGATTACAGCCTCATAGCTGTGGATGTGAAAGCAGACAAGGTGATTACATGGTTACCGTGGTCAGTCACTGAGCCTGGATGTGGTTTTCAGACCTCAGAGTCAAAGACAACAGAGAGCAGAGAGGGATTCATGTTCCAGGATAAACCCCCCAAAACACTGCTCCAGCATGGGGGCGGGGTCTGTTGAGGTATCATCACAAGATGCAGGGCTAATGGGGGTGTGGCTTGATGCCCTAATTACAACTCAAGTGCATAAACGTAATCAAGCATTAATCATACGGACGGGAGCAGGCTCTGGTTAAGCTGTCGGGGCCCCCGAGGCAAATGCTAGTTCTTAGGTCCCTGTTGACCCCCACCTCATGACCTGTGCATTGCATGTGTGCCCTGTCACTGTGAGTATCGTGCACACAGCTGACTATACATGAAACAAACCAGTACTCAGTGTCCTGTGGATCAATTAATTGGGGGCAATTTAATCATAATACTATGCAATATGTATTTATGCAAAAACATAAACTTGGCCTTTCAAGAAAAGTCGGCTCAGAATAAATTTAACATTTAGAGGGAACAAATAATGATCTAAAAGGCATTATTAAATGACAGTTGAATTCAGGAACACAGATTCAGTCATGTAGTTAGATGTTAGCTCTAGTGTCTAGTTGTTGTGTGTGGAGTGCATCCTTTGTTCCTCGTACAGCAGCTCACAGTGACTCTCCTGCTCTGCAGTATCACCGTTTCTCTGCGTGTCCCCGGGGCCCTCTCCCAGCCAAAGTGAGGAGCCCGTGCCCAGATGCAAATGACTTTCCAAGGTCCTTGTGATTGCTCATTAACTTTCCGTGGGCATAAGTCCTAACTTTATTATTGACTGCACAGAATACACAATCCACCGACCTCTGCCACCTGCAACTAAATCTCTCCCATCCGATCCATCGCACTGATTTCTGCAGCGGGCCAGAAAACTCGAGCCAGCAGTTTAGTCACCTTAAGTGTTTACACGCCCCCCCACACACACCTCCCCCCCTGCCCTGAGCGCACACATCACTGCAGACCATGCAAACATTCATGGCAGACTATTCCCAGTTTTAAACCTATATAATTATTTTATGGTATGAAAACATGTTTGTGACAGATTTTACATTTATTCTTGATTTAAAAATACCTTCTTTATTGATTCACGCCACAGAGTCCCTCCAGTGTTGGTTTATTCAGTGAGCGGGGGGGGGATTTACCTCTGCATGAAATATTTATTGAAAGCCAAAAGAATTTTCAGCTTGTCATTATACGTCCTCCCGCCAGCCGAGACCTGCACCCCAGTGAATGCAGTGCTTATGCAGATCAGGCCCGGAGAATCAACATATTACAAGCAGCTGACATTTGTCCTGATATATTGAATCGTTAGCGCGACAGAATCACTTAAGCCGGATCCACTAACATCAAGTTTCCTCTCGTTATTGACCCTCACGGGCCACGCCTGACAAGTGGAACTGCAGCAAAGTTCATTAATAATGTGAAATAAATCAATTTGCCTGGAAATAGTGGGACGGCTGCAGACTGCAGGCGATGCCCTAATTCTACTGTTGTGATGTACTGTCTCACCTCCACTCCTCTGGACACAGGTATTCATTTAATATGAATCTGAGTCTGCCAAGCAACAATCCATGATGGCGTCCCAACGTGTGTTTGTTGTGCAAGTGACGTTTTTATTGTCGTCATATTCAGCCTTCAGGGGAAACAAAGATCAGCCAATGTTTCGACATAATTCCAGAAACGTTGCCAGTCACTGCCAGATGAATGGAACAACACAAGACAATAGCCTTATATATTTATAGAATATTTATATATTTAAGTTAAGAATGTTTTCTGTTGTTATTAAAGGTTCGTTTACATCAGAAATATTCATGAACGCAGTACTCCAGTGATCAGCTACCTTGATTTTAAATTATGATCATTTAAAAAACACAAGATGTTGATTTTTCAGTCAAACTCATTGATCGACACGTGAAAACACCTGCAGTGTATAAACGGACAAAATGACTGAATGGGCCTTTAAGACATTTGAGAGGATAAGAGAAGATTTGCTGAAATGATTGGTTACAATTTGTATTTATTTATTTATTTGGCAGTAAAATAGTTCCAAACTAGAAAATGTAAAATTCCATATATTCACGTCACCCACGTTTGGTGGCGGTCAGGTGTGTCAGTCTGAGATCTACCATCAGCCTAATATTATCACTGTCACTTTGATTTTGGATACATTTTAATTTCATTTATATTAATCAATGTTTGTATAAACTGATGTAGTTTCTGTCCATTATAGATTGTGGAAAGTCCGTTGTTGATGGTGGGAGGTGCCTTCTGATTGGCTAAATGCACGCAGATTGCCTGACAGCTCATGCTTCCTGATTGGCTTCACCTGAGCAGGTGCTGGCTATATCTGTCTGGAGTGTTGTTTGTTCCTCAGTTTTACCTGATGAAGGTCTGAAGACCGACACGCTGTTTCTCTAATAAAGTTTATAAGGACAGTGTGCAGGAGTTGTCTCTTCTCTTGCCTGTGGACTTTACCTGTCTACAAGAAACTGAAGGTGTGCGTGAGCCTTCACAGTCATAACATCAGCATGAAAACATGCTCCCGATGCTAACATGCAAAACATTCAAAATGTCTCTTCTCTGCCTCGTGGGTCATGAATTAATAACCAAAAACACACAATGCTTTATGTTGCTGTCAGATCTCTACTGAAGGTCACAGCACAGGTGTTGTTGTGACACTTGAACAACTGCTGGAAGAATAAAGACGAGTGGGAGGATTATAATAGCAGTATCACACCACACAGAGAGAGAGCTACTTTTACTGTTACTACATCTGATCCAGACAGCAGTCCCACTGGCAGCAGCTCTGAACTGGTTTAAGATGAGCAGAACTTCATATTTGTGCTCTTTCTGGTGGGCTGGGTCGTTTCTCAGGACATGTGGTTCCTCCAGAGACCGAACATAAACACAGACTCGCCCAGATATGAAGACAAATAAACCTCCACTGTCTGGCAACCCACCAAAGAGCAGTTTAGGATTCCATACGTTCATCAATCATTTCCCTCTCTGCTTATTATTGTTCGGCCTGTGTGAGAAGTGCTTTTTCTGTATTCTGCAGAATAACAGCGCTCAGGTGAACTTCTTTAATTTACAGCAGAATTATCATCACACACCTTCTGTGCTGAACTGCAGAGCTCTACTCCATAATAACTTCATTAAAGAATTTTAATTAAGACCACTGATTACATCATTTCATTCACATTTATTTTAAACATGAAAATAATTAAACGACCTGTGTTTTGATGCATGAGTGGTGCTGCTACAGATGCAGAGATTGTTTCATCTCAGTTATTGATCACCTGCCCTCCTCCTCCCTTTGCATTTTAGTTTAAAGTTTCATCCCCCCACAAAATGTGACACACTCATTTTTGCCGCCTGTCCGTCTCCGCCTCTCATTTCTTCATCATTCCTCACTCCATCGATTCCTCTGCTTCATCAAGTGCCCACGTTCCAGCCGGACCTCTCACACCTTGGCAGCGATCGGCGTGGTGACGGCAGGCAGGAAGTGCAGTGTCAGCCGATCGGGATGTCCTTCAGCAGCCGCTGTCACGCCGAGACAGAAGGTCAAAGCTGCTGACAGAGGAGGGAAAAAACCCAGATCCCTTCATTTACCATTCCTACCTGAGGAGGAGAGATCAAACACCTGTCTGCAGGATTGAGGAGAGTCACCAGTCGGTTCGATCAAGGCCACAGCGCTACATCAACCACATTAGAGATAGTCAATCCTCTCCGGTTTAAGATGTATATCTGATAACCAGGGGACTGGTACATGGAAGTGACTGCAGTCTTCTCAACAAATTAAATACACCAAAATACTTCAACCTAACTGTAACCTGAAGTTAAAGCAGCCGCACAGCTGGGTGCACCTGCTCAGTCTTCAGTGTTTGATCTGTAAAGTCTGTGTGGACACGTACGAACACTCACAACAGGTTGATTGGTTGGTTGGTTGGTTGGTTGGTTGGTTAGTTTTGGTTGGTTAGTTGGTCGGTTGGTTGGTTAGTTGGTTGGGTAACAAAATCAGTTTGGTGAAGGTTATGGTGGTTTCAGTTAAATGTTAATACGTCATTCTTGTGCTTCAACTCACTGTTGACTTTTTCAGTATTTAACAAGAACACCACTTTACTTACCAGAGCTCTGAACCATAAAAAACATTCATGGTGCTTCAGTTATTGTACAGATAATACACCATTTAATGAAAATATAAAACATGAACTTGGAACTTCAACCAGGAGAGGAACAGATCTGCGGGCCGGCAGCGGCTCACTGTCGGCCCGGTGTAGGCCTCTAGTGGTGAATTTAAGTTAACTGAATTTCATGGAGCGGAGGCTCGTGGATTATCGTCTCCATTTTTCAGGTTTTTGGTTTTTTGTCATATCAGCACAGAGCAGTCTGAGTGGTTTTGGTGAAAACATGTCTGGCTGTTAGAACTACTAAATTTCATTGGAAAATTGATGTTTTTTAGATAATCTTTATTTTAATGATATTTGAAGATTATAAACATATGTATATTCTATATGTTTAACCTCTTACAGATTCTACAGGATCTTCTGATCAGATTTCTTGGCAAAAGCAGTTAAAAAGTAAATTTGCGAGACTGCTGCTAACCAGGACTGCTCTGTTTCCAAGGTCGTGTTGTAAGTTTGCCAGAAATAGTTTGGCATTTTTAAATCCATCTATAAATTGACCCTGCCTGTGTATTATACTGGTATTTTATTGTTTGATATGGTCTGATTTCAGCTCTGAGCCTCTCTGTCAGGATGAAGTCGGTTATTGGCCTTTCAGTGGCCCTGCTTTAAGAATCCGACCATTTGATCAATTGCATAATGGTAATTATATTATATTCAGTTAATTTCATTGCTGTATGTGAAGGAGTGGATAATTCCTGCTGGCTCAGCTCTCCTCCGTCCTACCTCAGCTCTTCCAGGCTGTGATTGAAGTCATTCTGACCAGGAGCTACCTTGGTGCTGGAGCTCATTTGCTAATTGAAAAGTGATTGACAAATCAGGACCTCCATGACTGGGAATCCCCTCAGCCAATTTTGATCCCTGCAGACGTGACACACAACAAGCGATGAAGGAGGACTGAAGATGATATTTTGAATGATGAGGTGAGCGAGCGGATGCAGTGACTTCCCAGACTCGAGTCCGACAGGAAGGATTCGGGAACAGAACAGCAGAAGCCAAATCCTTCATTGTAATTCCCGGCGGAGGAGCCGTCCAGCAGCTGAAATGCCTTCTGTCAGTGCCTTTAAAAGTGAGCAATAACAAATCTCCCGGCTAATGGTCAGTGAATTAAGCCGCCAGCCCGTATAGACAGTGTGGAGGAGAGTGGAGGCTGCAGCCGAGCAGGGCCCAATCTCCCCCCTGCTTCACCCCCCCACAGCCCCATTACCTGTCACACCGGCCGGCCCACAATTAACAGAGACAAGTCCTTTCTGTGCTCACAGGAGAGCAGAGCTCGCAGCTCCCCGGAGAGAGCCCTGGATCCTGCCTGATCGCTGTCAGCGGCTGCACAGGGAGCTCCACCTGGTTACAGAAGCTGGATTTTAATGGCAGAAAACCAGCAGAGCCACCAGTAATCATGCAGCGCTGCTCAGGGACTGTTCAAAACGCATAGGGTAATGGACAGGGGCTGACAGAGAGGGACACGTTGGTGAACCCCTAAATTCTCTGTACAAGTGAAAGTGAGAAGCCTGAGCAGGATGTATATGGAGAGAAGATAAAGCCCAGGGAATAAGCAGCTGAGAGCAGCAGCAACACTTTATAATACAGCCTGCAATTTACAGAGGGATTCTGTTGTATGAATAAAATACTTTAAAGTTCTTACATGAAGGTACAGAGGAAGAAAACAAGACTGGGGGGAGCGAGGGAGTAACAGCTGGGTATTTTAGAGGAAAGTATTTTTGTAAATACTGGGTACCTACAGAGTGCAGTACTGGGAAACAAAACAACACTAATATTCTGCTTCTGAAATGGTTTCAGTCAGTGTTTCAAAGATGAACAGTTTTCTTCTCTGACAGCACTGTGGCTGAGGTTTGGTCAGATTTAGGTAAGGATTTAGTTTGTTAATGAATGAAACTACAAAGTGTATTTTGTGTTCTTTAGTGTTTATTCTAGTTTTTGTGTCTGGACATAAAAGCTGTCCAGGCTTCTCCTCTAGAACAACTACGATATCTCCACAGCTGTTTCTGCTGGTTGGACAACAGATTTTCTTTTACCTAAAAACTGCCACGAGCAAACGGGCAAAAGCATTTGTTGTTGTCGAACTTGTTGTCGAACAGCACCCACACTGCAGCCAGTCCAAACAACATAACTAGAACCTGTCAAGTCCCCTATAAGTATGTTGCTGTACTCCATAAATGATTGACAAGTCCCTCATTATTCTAAGATTTGTACCACTTTTCTTTGAGCTTCCTTCCCCAAAATGACATTGTTGTATCCCAGTCGTCATTTAGGGAACTATAACCCAGGTATTTTAAATGCTCAATAACCCCGACATCTGAGTTTCGAGAGATTTTCCCAAAGCCCCTTTCAATACCTCACTGTACACCTGCAGTTTTGGGGTCATTTTAAATTGTATAGAAGGCTAACAGTGCTAACACATCATAAAAACTATGGTTCAATGATGGCAATATTTCAGGAACAGTACTTATTCTCATTAGACAAATAATATTATACAGAATATAGGGACATTTATGGAAGCTAAGTAAGGCGTGATAAAAAAAAAAATACTCATGGTAAATCAAAATTTCAACTTTTTATTTATTTATTTCTATCATGCGTAACATTTAATCTTTTCTTGACACCAATGGGCTTCCATAGATGTTGTCGCCACGGGATCGAACGAGTAAAAAGAAAACTTGTTCATGTTTCTAAGCGCTTGTTTGCCCTCACTTCCCCTCACTTGCTGTGTGGAAATGTTCAGACTGAGACGACCTTTTGTTTGAATGCACCCACCTCTTTTCAGAGCAGCGTCACCCCCCCGTCCCTGCCGGTTAACCCCGACACATTCACAACAACTGACCAATCACAGTGCTGTTAAAGAGAGAGCCCTGCTATCTGCCCAGCATGCATGCTGCACCGCCATCACTCTTCCTTAACAGTCTTTAATTAATCCCGATTATCGCTACAGGGGGTCATTGTCCCTGAATGAATGGCAGCATTACACGGTCAATTTACCGCTGTGTTCTTATCAATGCCAGCCTTACATAACCCCTGATTTAAAAGAGCTAATTAGCTGGAAAATACATGACAAGTCAATTGTGGCGACGGAGACGACAGAATGAAGCGGTGGCTTCAACAAATGTCTGCTCGCCACAGATACACTTGTTCTGCTGCCTGCTGGACTGGCGGGGCACCAGATAACAGTTTGTACCGGACGGTTAAAGCCAATTCACTGATTGATCCACCGACACTGGTTTCAGACGCTTTCTGAAAATGTTGTTTTACAAATTCTCTCAAGTGAAAAACACGATTGAGTTTTATTTAAAATTAATAACACACAATGGGGGTGGGGGGGTCGGGGGGTTGCCACAGCTTTAAAGATGGGGGGCACAAAAATGTGTTAAGACTGACATTTAAAGATAGGGTTCTTGGCAATAATAAACTGCACATTTTTAATAGTTTTATGGTTTGTTCAGTGTAATAAATGAATGCCAAATAAACAACTTTAAATATTAACTAAAAATATCAATAATATCTGCTATTTATAACTCCAAATATCCTGCAGCCATGGACAGATTATGAGACATGGACAGATGTGTGTGTCTTTAGATAGATAGACAGATAGATAGATACTTTATTGACCCGAGGGAAATTTAGGAGTCTTTGTACTTGTTTGGAATCTATTTGATTATCACTTACTATTGATTATAAAAATAGTTGGTGATTAATTTTCCTTTGACCGACTAATCGATTAATCGTTGCAGCTCTAATACTGAATGGAAGTCACTTTTATAGACCAGTATACAGCCCAAAATCACAAATCACAAAATATTTAACATGTTTAACATACAGGGACTACCGACTGAATATAATCTGCTGTAAGAAACAACCATCTCAGCAAAATGTTGATTTCTTTCCAAAACATTATTAGTTATGTAAAAAAAACAGATTATTATTTTAGGAAAGTTACAGTTAATTTGTGTATTGTGTAAAACAAAAATATATACTTTTCTTTAATACAAATTACAGCTTTTATCCCAAGTATGATCCACATTAGTAGCTTATTTACCGTCCTTTGATTCTGGTGTCATTTCACTTAAACATTATTTGTTTTCTATTTATTTTGAGTATAAAATAATTGAAATAAACCCACAGTCATTCAAACTAACATTTTGTAATTGTATGTCTTTCAGTACAAAAGTAGATGGAGACCCCCTGATGATATTTTAAATTAGGACCCCTGGCAAACATGAATTCAATAAATAGTTCGATCTTTTAAAACTGCATATGTTTTGACCCCAATACATGTTTTTAAAAAAAGCACTAATTAACAGAAACAGAAAGCAATGAAGTCATGAAAAACTGGAATGATAGAATAAAGCACCTGTGAGATATGATAGAAAGGATACCTGTGGGGTCTGCGGGGACCCCAGCCGGTAGGATGGGGGTTAAACACGTCTTTGTTTGGGGCTCCGGAGTGTCCAGATGAGGCGTCCTGCCGGGTCACCGCTGGGCTGCAGTCACGTTCCTGCGGTGAGAAAACAGGAGTGTCGGGCGTCAACACGCTGCTGTTTGTTCAAGCAGGTGCTGCAGTCTGACTGTGACAGACTCAACATGTGTCTGCCAGCTAAACTGCAGCAGAAACATTCAGAGTTCGAAGGATTTCAGGTGTAAAACAACCAGCAGCTGCTTCATACGTACGGCTGAGAGATTACTGGAGCTGATTGATTCATCTAATTAAACCTTTATTATGGGTTTGATTCCTACTGAGGACAAAGGACGGAAAATGCAGCACATCTGCAGTGTAATTATGCGTTCTGTGAATGCTGTGAGCAGCGGGTTGTTTGCTCCCTGACAGTAAGTGCTTTCTGTTTGTTTCTGCTGTATAGTAATACTAATGAGAGGTAACATCTGAATCTATCCCTCAAATGTCTGAATAGGGAAAAAGCATGAACTGTTGCTTTTGGCAGCGGCTCCGGACCCACCATAACACGCTGTTAGTGCTGTTTCTCCTTTGGCTTTTGATGGCAGCAGGGAATTTATGTGGCAGTGGATCTATCTTACAGACCGGCCCATCTGCCCGGAGCTGCCTCCGCTGGCAGTGGCTCCAAAACGCTGCAGATTGCTAATGTGGCATTAAACAATAAATGGACGAAACGCTGTTCCTTCAGTAATTCCTTCAAGCCGTCAGAGTCAGCAGCTGCACGGTCCTGGTTCTGCTCTTTTTTTACATCTATAAACCACAAACTGCACACTGGTTCCACCGCGGAGGCCGTCACAGAAGGCAAGGCAGTTTTATTTACACAGAACATTTCATTACACTCAAGCTCAATGTGCTTTACTTTACTTTAAAGTTCAACATGTAGTGAAATCCTCCTCTTCTCTTTCTCTCTGAGTTAGAGCTTCAGATTGATGCCACTCTCATTTCTGGACGCTATGAAGCTACAGCCAGTTAGCTTAGCTTAGCACAGGGGGTTTTCAAAGTCTGACACTGTGGGCCCCCATCAGACTATACTCACACAACTGCACCCCCCAACACCCCTGTGTACTAACCCCCCACCCCTCCAACCCACACCCATTATTATTCTTTGTCGTACTTGTATTTGGGAATAATCCTGCTCTAAGTTTTGGAACTACACCTCCCATAATTTGGGGGCTGTGGTGGATGTAAACAGGACGTTTAATGCTGCCATGGAGTCAGTGAGTTAGCTGCAACTTACGTCATTTTTTTAGTCTATATTTGTTTACATTTTGACTGAGTGTCTCCATTAAAAGTGAGCTGAATGAGCTGTTAGCACTTCCTGTCTGCAGTGCACCATGGATGTACAGACAGATATCACTGGATCACTGTGATACTGAAGAACAGTTAGAAACAGGAGGATTCTCAGGCAATTTCTGCAGCCTCTTTGTTCTCTGGTTCCTAAGTGTATTTCTGCATGTTTGTTCTCAATAATTTAACGGGGAATATGAAGTATTTTAACAAACAGTAAAAGACAGTCTGATTAATAAGTGACAGTCTGTCTCTGATAATTGTCTGAATCTGACCTATAACTCTATGATGAGAAATTATGAAAGAATCATATGCTGACTTTGGAAAGCAACAACACTCACTGTCATCAAAAGATTTGCAAACCAAACATGAGTAAGGCTTTGGATGCTCAGGAGGAAAAAGAAACAGAGTTTGGGGTTGAGTGTGTGGGCGGCGGGGGCGTCCTGTGGAGGAGGCTGTTTTCTCTCCACACACTGGGCACCGAGCACGCCTCCACTTCTCGCCACTCTGACGTTAGCTCGCTGCGAGACGTTTATTTTTGCTGCGTCGTGTGCGGCAGCCAGAATATCTCTTTCATCCAGAGTATTGTCCGTCCTGAGCGGAGGTCTGCAGACGGGTCTCCTGTGAAGTGCTGGTAAAGAGAGATTCTCGCCTGTAAACGGGTCAGTGTTTGCAGATCAGCTATGGATGCTAGGTGCTAGGTCGCAGAAACACGAACAAATGTCATGAGCTTTCATGAACAGCATTTGGAAGTGAAATATGAAGCAATCTGAGCACTTTTTTATAGATTTTTAGCAGACCTTTTAGATTTTTCTGTGGTAAAAATGAAAAGAATAATTCAGTCCATTAATCAGTTCATCAAAGCCAAACTAACATTACGGCCTACAGTGGTGCTCAGATCCTTTACTGAAATAAAGGTTCAATTCAATTCAGTTTTATTTATATAGCGCCATATCATAACAAAGTTATCTCAGGGCACTTTTTCATACAGAGCAGGTCTAGACCGACTCTTTATATTTACAGAGACCCAACAGTTCCCACCATGAGCAGCACCAGGAGACAGTGGCAAGGAAAAACTCCCTTTAACAGGTAGAAACCTCGAGCAGAACCAGGCTCTAGGTGGGCGGTCATCTGCCTCGACCGGTTGGGTTGAAGGGGGAGAGAGAGAGCAGGAGGAAAGAGAACATACAGCAGCACAATACAGTTTCACACAGAGATGTAACGCAACGGCTGCAGCAATGGCATGGATGTCAACACCAACAGAAACAATACTAAAAGCAACATTACAGCAATACTAATAATAATAGCAACAGCAACTGCAGCAGCGGGTGCAGAGGAGGAGCACGGGGGCAGCAGGTGGCCGCAACCATAGATCCAGACTCTACAGCTCCGGAGGCAGAAACACCTGCAGAAAGCAACAGAAGGAGAGAGAAAGGGGAGAGAGAAGCACACAACTACGGGAAGAAGTTGAATTAGTAACAAGCATTGATGGATATGAGGGCGTACAGATGGAGAGGAAGAGGAGGAGAGAGGAGCTCAGTGCATCATGGGAAGTCTCCCGCAGTCTAGGCCTATAGCAGCATAACTAAGGGGTGGCTCAGGGGTCACCTGAGTCAGCCCTACTATAAGCTTTATCAAAGAGGAAAGTCTTAAGCCTACTCTTAAATGTGAGGAGGTTGTCCGCCTCCCGTAAAGTAGTCATAGAAGTCAAAACACTCCATTACAAGTACAAGTCCTGTCATTCAAAAAGCTTACTTAAATAAAAGACACACTAAACACACTATGATATTACATTATTTGAATTTTTCATATACAGATATATTTCTTTGGCTTCCTGGAGTCTCGTCGTCACTGTGGCGTTGCCGGGCAACCAGCAGAGACTCCAGGAAGTCACTGTTCCCGCCCAAGAAATAGTTTGGCACATCATTTAATAATAAAGCTGCACTTTTTACAGATTAAACATGATGTAACGTGTTAATCAGGGAGCTTTAGAGGAGCTGGGAGGTGGATTGTGTTTCCTTTGGACAGAGCCAGGCTAGCTGTTTCCCCCTGTTTTCAGTCTTTATGCTAAGCTAAGCTAACCCGCTGCTGGCTGTAGCTTCATATTTAACTACAGACATAAGAGCGGAGTCAACCTGAACATCTGACTCTCATTTCCCAAAAATGTTGCACTGTTCCTTTAATGTTGAACTTGGTGGCGGTGGATATTACTACTGTTTGTATTGTTTAATCCATGAAAATGCATCATATTTTATAATATTACATAACTATAGCTGCCAAATAAATGTAGTAAAAGTAAAAATTACAATTGGAAATACTAGAAGTATAAATACTTAAAAATAAAAAAAAAGGTGCTTAAATAAGTAATGATTTAGTATTGGGACAGATTTAAAAAGATTATAAATATTATTAAGATCAAATTAAAATAGTGATATGATGAGTGAAAGTTTAACTGGGAGGTTCTGACTCCAGAAGCTGACGAGAAGTTCAAGAGGACGCATCAATCACTCGTGTTCCTACAGGTGTGTTCCTACAGGTGTGTTCCTCTCAGAATCAACATTAATCAGTGTCAGCTGATATGACCTGCAGCCGGAGACATGTCATTTTAAAGTGACGGTCAATGAAGCTGCCAGCTGAATGTTTTGTCGAGTGAGTGGAGATATCACAGATTCAGTAACAGACTAGTTGTTAGCATTTGTTAGCATTTGTTAGCATTCGCCCTGCAGAGCTCCGTGATGTTTCTGGAGTTATTAGCTACTGGAGTTGGTTCCTCCAGAGACTCAGCAGACGTCATCCAGCTGTTTCTTGAAGTTATAATATAAGTAATATTAAACCGACTTTGCCCTTTAAGGTTTATGATGACCTGTTGAAACGTGTCTTTGAGTTCCCCTTGTTTCAGCAGCAGCAGTGAGGGTGTGCGCAGGTCAAAGGTCACGAGGTCGTCATCATCCTCTACTTTGCCTAATTACTGGGGAGATGGGAGTTTGTCCCGCTGCAGCAGTTTGAATTGTCCTGATGGGAGAAGCGTGGCAGCAGTTCAAAGTCCTGTTATGGAAATCTTTAATATTTAATACATCGATTAACATTAACAACTCAGGCAGAACTGTTTCAACAATTCCATTATTATTTGATATCTCTCCATAGAGCGATGATGGGTGTTATAATGAAAGGTGGATCTCTATTTCAACCTTGAAGGGGTTGGGCAGAGTGCCAGTAATGAAGACGTATTAAACCTTAATGTAGCTTAATGTAGCAGGTGTCATATATATAATGTACAGAAGCTCTTTCTAAAGCATTATATTCATCGCTACTACCTTAAAAGCCACTAAATCTTCTGGGCTAAGTTAGTCTGGCTATGATTCTCTTGCAATTAATCAATAGAAAAATTGTTAACACACCTTAACTGGGATCCATTAGAGTGTCCCTGGGTAATAAATGTTCCCGCGGTGCTCTGAGGGGGGGGGCAAACTGCCTGCTGCACTCAGGTTAATGGGCAAAGTTGAGAGAAGTGACCACTAAATCTGCAAGGACACCACATTCACACTGGCTGAGCCTCTATCACTGGCAAATGACCATGCCTAAGAGCTCAGCGCTAATCAATTGTTTCTGTGCGAGAGGAGGGAGAGCAGCGGGGCTCCAAAGAGACCTGGGGGAGAACATCAAGTGTGATTCATTTAACCTCCGTTTGAATCCTTACAAGGCAGCTTCATACAGGTTTAGATGTCGTATTGATACAAAGGCCACTCATCACTGTCGACGGCCTGACAGAGGCAGACTGCTGTGATGTATCGGCTCAGTTCTCTGAGGGAGGACCTCCCCGACCTCCTGCAGGAGAAAATTACAACCTGCTGCTGACCATATGTACTTATAAAGCTGGATCTCTTTATACTTTTCACCTGTCAGTTCGTCGTATTATAACAGAACGCACAGAAATCAGATGGCAACTGAGGGCAGACACCAAACTACAGAGGAAAATAACATCTGCAGACTTTGAGCAGCACCACAGAAGGAAGGAGAAGAAGGGCAAATATCCACGTATGACGAGGAAATCAAGATTCGTCCAGGTCCTGTCTGCTAAACTGAGGAGATGCAAGGAATCTACCAATCAGACAACAGCTGGATAAACAGGAAATCTCAGTTACACTATCCAGCAACACTGTGGGTATGGAAGGGAAAAGGAGAAGATGCATGGCTGCACGCTCTGCTGTACAGCTCCTCAGTGCAGAGGAAGAAATGTCTGCTGATGAACAGAAAGTTACTCAAGAACGAAGGGTCACACAGGTGTTTGTACAGACGTACCTGTTCAGCCAGTCTACCTTCGAACTCGTCCATCTTTAAATGAAAAGCCCAGCGCGGTCCAGTGGTAGCCACCGCATAAAGAAAGCTGAACGCATGTGGCGTCAGATCTGTAGACGATGAGACAACAACTCGTCCTCTTCTCTTTTCGTTTGAATAGTTTCGAATATTATCAGCATAAAAGAAACTGCTCATATTTGAAGAAACAATGAAATATTCACCGTTAGGTACTCTGATTCTGCTCGACATCACGCCTCTGAATGGTGACTGATGAATACTTTCATTGTTAGCTGTGAGTGTGTAGATGAGTGTGTGTGTGATCAGTATGTACCATGGAACTAAATAAATACGAGTTTAGGAGGTGAGGAAGGTATGGAAGGAGAGAAAAGTGTGAAAAGGAGAAGTTTGGATGCAGAATGAGAGATGAGAGAGAAATATGAAAGATATCTTTGTCATTAATGGCTGAACAATATGTTTGTGGTTCTGGGCAGATAAATAGCAGAGATTGTAATATTATAAGCTTTCACAGAAATGAGGCACCATAAGGAAAAAACTGCAATTAAAATACCTGAAAAAAGAAAATAGTGTAACTTCAATAATATATGTTAGGTGCAGAGTCCGAATGGACATTTTGATCTAAAACAGATAATATTACTGAAATAAAATTATGACAAAAAGTGAGCAGAGGAAATTTTTGTTTGGGGACCTCCTGGTAGCTATGGGGCCACAAACAGACATTTAGTTTTCTTGTGCATTAGCAGGCTAAATGTCCCATTTGAATACACATTTAAATACATATATATCCTGTAACATCCCAAAAGTTGTGAACCAGCTCACATCTTAATCCCATTTGTTTCCAGGAGTCTGTGCTGCTGCGAACCCTCTGTGCAGCCATTATTATTATTATTGGGATGAGTCAGCTCCAATGCATCACGGTGTAAAAGGGCCCCGAGAACATCAATGTGAAGGCAGACAGAGGGGCCCGGCTCTGCTGCAGCTCCACTTTGAGCTGTCAGAGAATTAGATCAGGAGGAAAGTGTATGTGACAAGAGCTAATTAAGTCACATCATGCCGCTAAACCTGACAGGAGGAGAGGGAAAACGCCTGAGGTAATTGCATTTACTTCATCTTGTAATGTGGGCCATCATAACTGCTAATTCAATTGTACAATCATTCTGCCAACTCCTGGCCATTAAGCACACATTTAATTGCTTCCATAAAGCTTTTAATATGCAGCACACAGAGCGGGGGACGTGACACGGACCCTCGCCACCAGCCAACATGCAGATGTCCCGCCGTCACCACGGAGACACAGGCCTGGGCGTAGTGTTATTGGACAGTCCTGTTTCCAATACATCATCATTAGATGAGTGTTTAGGGCCCATTTCATGGTTGTATTTCAGAGGCTGGATGGATAGATATCAGCTGTAATTTGGGTCTGACACGTCTTTCTATTGTTGTGAGACCACAGCAGCCACACAGACACAATGTCTTATCTTGTCAGGCGAGTTTATCTGCACAGCAGCAACAAGGCCTTTCAAAGTGCTTTACATCAGACATTAAAGATACAAAAGAAACACGGGGGAATATAAGAAGAGCCATGTAATTAAGATTTTAAGTGTACAAATACAAGAAGAACACAAGAGTCTGCAGCCGTTAGCACAGCGGTGCTTTGAGCTAAATGCTAACATCAGCATGCTAACATGCTCACGACAGTGCTAACATGCTGATGTCTAATGTGGTTCATCGTTCATGTTCCCCTCAGGATGAACTGTAATAACTCTGCTGATCCTCTGACTCTTCATCTAGCACCATCATCAGGTCAACATGTTAATGTGTCCAACACTTTGGTTTATGACCAAATACCTGCAGAACTAATGACGTTCCCATCAGCCTCAGCTGCACTCTGTGTTTACTGCTAACTAGCTAATGTTAGCATGCTAACACGCTAAGCTAAGATGGAGAACATTGTAAATATTATACCTGGTAAACTTCAGCATGTTAGCCTGCTGACATTAGCATTTAGCTCAGAGCAGCCTCACAGAGCTGCTAGCATGTCTGTAGTTGTGTTCAGACGGAGCGCAAGATGAATTAAAGTCCAGCGTTCAAAACAATCAGTGTGCAAAACACATGCACGTCTTTGTGTGTCCAAAAACTGCAGTTTCAAAGATGTAACTTGATTTGACCCAATTTAAACTTGTATTTGTTGCTATTACATTTGTATATGACTTTTGTTTTTCAGTGATTTTGTATATATCTCTATATATCTGTAATTGTTGCTTTTATAAATGTGATACATTTCCTATGTACATAATATTAGTTTGCATTGCAGTCCTGTGGTTGTAGCCACACATGGGAGGGACTGAAACTATTTATTCAGTGACACACCTGAGTCAGTTTGATACTTGATGAGAGCCAATTTGGGCTCCAAAATTACAGTTATGAATTACAGGGAAGAGGTAAATTTGCTCCCGTAATTCATGCATTGGAATGAACTGATTTTGCCGTTTTTTCCGATGTAAATGCTGGTGTTAGCGGGCCTGAAGACCTTAACAACGGCAGTGTCGGTGCTGTGGTAGCCGTGTGAGAGCTGTTGGTGGCCACATTGAGACGTGCGGTGATAAACAGACATGCTCTGTGAGAGAGAGAAGACGGGGGAGGAGGAGATGTGAGGAGAAGAAAGGGGAGGCAGGTCTGATAACATCCCGGTCGGGGCCGGAGCTCAGGGGCCCTGACAAGCAGAGACATATATAACAGCCAAACAAAGCCCTGAGGAGACAGACCATCAATACCCACACATGTACACCATTATTACTGTCCCCAAACAAAGCCTGGTGTCAATAGCAGCAGCGTTATGGAGCAGTCTCTCAAATTAAAATCTTGTATCAAACTGCATCTGATGGCAACAACTATTTAGTGGCCATATTTTATGGCTGAGCCAATGAAAAGTAATAACAGTTTTATTTAATGTATCTGCTCCTGCCAGCTGCCGGGCAGAGAGGGTCTTAATAGGAGCTGTCCATCACTGTCAGCGCAGCGCCGCGGCCCAACAAGAGGCCGGCTGTAATAAACATGAGGGGGAGATAACGCCGGCCGCCTGCCGCCCGACCATCACGCTCTTGTTAACTTCCTGCTCAACCGGCCGTTTGTCATCTTAGTTTGTAACTCTCATAATGTGTCACACTGGATGCTCAGAGGGCGGCTTGTTTCTCTTCTCTCAAACATTAATTGATCTGCAGACAAGCAGCTCAGTGAGGAGCAGTGACTGACATCTGTATGTTACAGTAACAAGGCAGTGCTGGTAACGCTTTACAATAAGGTTCATAAAATACTGAGTAGTTACCAGGGAACAAGTAACGAACTAATTAGGAACAACATGATGATTGATGAATTGTTAATAAGTAGTTCCTGAATAAATCTTGGAATATGTTTCCAATTCAATTCTTATTAAGTTACTTAAATTAATATCAAGACCAATAAAAAGCTTTAAAAAAATGTCATGTGATTTTCCTCCATGCAACATCTTTAATTAAAACATTATTAGCCGGTAACTGTTGAGTAACTGCAGGCAGGTTGAGCCAATATTTTTCACTGGATTATTTACATGAAAACACTCACATTTTAATTATTTTTCTAAAGACAAGAAATGAACTGCAAGATATTTGAAAATCTAATTGTCTTTGCAGGAGTTTCCTTTTAATTTCACCATTCTGAAATAAGACAAGCTGCTTATTTGCATATTCAGTAAACAGTGCTGCTACTGTACAAGTGCAGTTAACTGTTTGAGGAATACAAGTCAGGCTGGAGGCTTGGTGACGCAGTGACTGTTCACATGGCTAGTTGGTGAACTACTGCAAGCTAACGGCTAAAATGGTAGCACATGCTAGTAACATGCTAGCGCTAGTCAGTCACAATACTGTAGCTCTATTTTCTCTGTACTGGGCGCTTTACTCCACCCTGACATTTATAAAACCTCCATGGATCAAAATTCATAACACAAAGAGTCACAATGGAGCTTGTTTGCAGGTGGAGGTGTCCAGTCAACAGATTGACAGACGTCTCTTTTACAGCGGAGGTCTGTGGGGAAAATGCTTTTTGGGCTGCAGGAGAATTTTACACTGCAATACCACGAGTGGCCACTGGGAAAAATTGGAAGCCAGGCTGAGCGGCGGCGCCGTATCCAGGTCTTATTATACGTCCAGCGTCTCCGTCCACTCAGAGCTGCTATTAATAATAATAGCAAAAAATAATAATTCCTTTCAGTACATTGTCAATTTAATATTTTGATGGGTAAATTGTGTATCCACAAAGGGAAAATAATCCACGTAGCTTGTTGCTTTTTCTTTCAGAAATCCAGCGTCTGTTTAATATAAAACTGTGTTTTTACTGTGCTGAGCCTTTTGTTTAGTTGTCGTTTGACTGAATGTTCTTTTCCTGTTTTTGTGTAATAAATCGCTCTCGTCTCTTTGCAGCTTGTGCTGGTGCATGTAAAGTAAATGTGCAGGAGCATATGTATGTATGTATGTTAATGTGTGTTTGTATACACTACGCTTGTGTGCCAATGAATATGTTTCTGAGTATCCTGTTATGGAAATTGATGTGTTTCCCAGAATGCACTGCAGAGCCTCCCTTCCCCTTGATTAGAGGACAGCAGTGTGGGTAATAAGAGCGTGGCGTTCTGGGTGCAGTTTTAATCTTTATAAAAACCTTCACCCGGGTCCCCCGTCCCACAGGAGGGAGATTAAATGCTTCTTCACATTAGTAATGTCAGCACAAAATGATTATCTTTTCTGAATAATTTATTCCTCAGCCCAGCGTAATTTTCTTATCTCTCCCTTTTTGCCTCTTTTACTCTGCAGGAGACAGTAAATGGCTGTTAGTCTCCAGAAAACCTATGGATCGCCGTTTCCATCAATCAATTAAAAAACACTTACCTCACACTCAACATGATTTATATCTTGTTAATAGAATTGTCTCACTATATCCCTATATTATTATAGCCTTAATTCCATTAGCTATTTGCTTAATGCTTTTTTTAAGGCTGACCTCCAGGAGCAGGGAGATGGAGGGGGGGATTAGTCCAATATTGGCCAGAAAACAGAGCCTCTTTCTGGGAATGTTGTAGGTCAGGGCAGCCGGAGGACTCTGGACAATGACTCCTGATTGGCTGTTGTAATCCCAAAGACCTCATCCTTTCATTATTCCCTATTTACTGCTGTGGCATTCAGTGAAATGAGCTCTTTGTGAAAGACAGATCATTGCACACAGCAGTGGTTCCCAACCTCTTTGGCTTGTGACCCCTTCAAACAAAGCAAAGTCTAACTGTGATCACAGGTTATGGTCTTAGTATGGACTTGATCTGTGATCAGTTTAACCAGATAAGTTGTTTCACTAAAGCTTGGGACTAAAACTGAAGACGAGCTGAAAGCTACAAAGACAAACCAACATAAAGATTGTTTCCACCAACTTGCACAGATGTTTTAGTGTCTGACAGTCAGGAAGGAGCAGAAACCTGACAAGTGGTAAATAGACGTCACTTATAAAGCGCTTTTCAACCTTAACGGTTCCCGAAGAGCTTTACAGATCGGTCTCATCCCCCCATTCACACACCGATGGTGACGGAGCTGCCATGCAAGGTGCTGGCCTCCATCAGGAGCAACTTAGGGTTCAGTGTCAGTGTCTTCGACATGTGAACAGGAGGAGCCGGTGATCAAACCTGGGACCCCTGGGACCAATGGACGACCCGCTCTACCTGCTGAGCCACTGCCGCCCGACAACCTAAGGGTTGGAGCCGTGTAGGACTGTAGAGTCCACAGAGGGAACTGGACCTGAGTCAACTTCAGGTAAAGCTGTTTGTTTACAGATCACACCACCTGACCCAGACTGGAACAGACCCAGTCCAGACGGGAACAGACCCGGTCCAGACTGGAACAGACCCGGTCCTTACCTATTGGCTACTCAGCCAATCAGTCATGAATCCCACTGTTTAATTGGTTCTTCTCATGTACTTGTATTAGATGGAGGCGGGATCAGGAGGAAGCTAGCATTGAATTATTGCGACTGGACGCAGCCGACCAGGAAAGAAAATACAAAATCGACTTGTTTTTGCGGTTGATTTCATGCTGCTCCGTAAACTGTATAAACAAATTCATTTTCTCATTTCACATATTTAATCATCGTTTATTAATCTCGCTGACTGAGTTAAGCTTTGTGGCTGGTGGAGACGTCTGAAAGAAGAACCAGATTTTGTTTTAGCAGACGTTTGCTTTTTTCTGGCTCCTATCCTGGGAGTCACTTCAGAGCCCTTGTAGGAATCCCACTGGCACACAGTGCAGGTTTTGTTCATCATGTAAACCAGGAGAAGATCATGTATTATTCATGATATTTACTGTGAGTGACTAACAGTCAAAAGTACAAACAATCATTTTAAAAATCACCCTGACAAAGAGAAATGGATTTGTTTATAGACTCGTCGTCGCGGCTCCGACTCATGCTAAACTAATAATTTAGTCTGTGCCCTTGACACAGTTGCATGTAAGTTACATTTTAAATATTCATCACATATGGCCTCATGAACCCATTACTGTGCTCCATGTTCAATACCCAGGAGGCACCACACACACACACACACACACACACACACACACTGGCAAAGGATGAGTTAAAAACTACCAGAAAGTGTCATCAAATAATCAATCATACGCCCCGACTGTGATTGCGCTCATCTATTACTTAAGCATGTTGCATAGTATTTCAATATATTAGGAGGGAATGAATAGGGAAGCTACATCAGACGGGTCTGCTCTGGTGTTACAGGAAGCAGATGAATTCAGCTGTGTGAGCTAATGAGGATCATATCTGGCCACCTTTGATACCAGACTTCCTCCAGGTCCATATCAAACAACAGGGTCTCTGCTGCACAAGGTCAGTGTCTGTAGGTACGTAACAGTAGGCCCGGCTTCGTTCTTATTGGACGATTCTGCAGCCCATGATTTACATCCAGTGCCAATGCAGTAAGTAGTGTGTCCTTTATGGAGACAGGTGGAACATAAAGGTCTGACTTTCATGCAGGAGACCAGAGTCCACATCCTGTCACAGACCTGATCTTAATGTTCGCTTTTTTATGAACCCAATCTTCCCAAACTCTAACCATACTGTCGGTGCCGTGCAGAATTTTAAATGTTAAATGTGTTAAATGTTTTTCTTTTTTTTTTTTTTTTTGTGGCTTTCCAAAAATAATCCAGGTTTTTTTTAGCCACAGCCATGCTAGCAGCTAGCTTTGAGCTAAATGCTAACGACAGCATGCTAACAATAGTTGAGATGTTTAATTAAAAACACATATATCAACCTCAGTAGGATTCATCCTGTGGGGAACATGAACGATGAACCACATTAGACATCAGCATGTTAGCACTGTCGTGAGCATGTTAGCATGCTGATGTTAGCATTTAGCTCAAAGCACCGCTGTGCTAACGGCTGCAGACTCTTGTGTTCTTCTTGTATTTGTACACTTAAAATCTTAATTACATGGCTCTTCTTATATTCCCCCGTGTTTCTTTTGTATCTTTAATGTCTGATGTAAAGCACTTTGAAAGGCCTTGTTGCTGCTGTGCAGATAAACTCGCCTGACAAGATAAGACATTGTGTCTGTGTGGCTGCTGTGGTCTCACAACAATAGAAAGACGTGTCAGACCCAAATTACAGCTGATATCTATCCATCCAGCCTCTGAAATACAACCATGAAATGGGCCCTAAACACTCATCTAATGATGATGTATCAGTAAGAACCAGCAGGATTCATCCTGAGGGGAACATGAATGTCTGAACAAAATCTCATATGAATCCGTCTGACAGTTGTGGATGGTTTCATAGGAGATTTAGCCACGATGCTAGCATGGCTAAGAACGACCAAAAACCAAACCCTCATTGTCCGTGTAAATTATATTTAGTGTGTCCCAGAAAGCCATCTGCAGCATCTCTTTCTCAGCCCCACACATTCTCAATCAGGAGCCCTTTATTTCCCCTGAATTTCAAATGAATAACACTGTGCAGCAAAATAAACACATTGCTATTGATCATGACATAAAGGTTTAAAGTAATTTAATAAGCCTTCCCGGCTTCTGCTGCAGTCTGGTAACCCTGCCCCCCCCCCCCTGCTGGTGTCTGTCCTGTGTTACTGTAGCATCACAGTGACCCCCCCACTACAGGACCAGGATCCATGTGGGAATAACAGGCCCAGAGTGGAAATATTCCAGACTAAATAAACCCACATGACGAGACCTCCTGCAGGACGGATCCTGAAGTCCGAGCGAACCAGGAGGCTGCAACAAGCTGGACTGAAGGGTCCTCACTGTTACTGCAAACACTCATTTACATACTTGTTTGTTAGCAGCCTGTCTGTCTGTCTGTCTGTCTGTCTGTCTGTCTCTACAGTCTGTCTGTCTGTCTGTCTGTCTGTCTGTCTCTACAGTCTGTCTGTCTGTCTCTACAGCCTGTCTGTCTGTCTGTCTGTCTGTCTCTACAGTCTGTCTGTCTGTCTCTACAGCCTGTCTGTCTGTCTCTACAGTCTGTCTGTCTGTCTCTACAGTCTGTCTGTCTGTCTGTCTGTCTGTCTCTACAGTCTGTCTCTACAGTCTGTCTGTCTGTCTCTACAGTCTGTCTGTCTGTCTGTCTGTCTCTACAGTCTGTCTGTCTGTCTCTACAGTCTGTCTGTCTGTCTGTCTGTCTGTCTCTACAGTCTGTCTCTACAGTCTGTCTGTCTGTCTCTACAGTCTGTCTGTCTGTCTGTCTGTCTGTCTGTCTGTCTGTCTCTACTGTCTGTCTCTACAGTCTGTCTGTCTGTCTGTCTCTCTGTCTGTCTGTCTCTACAGTCTGTCTGTCTGTCTGTCTGTCTCTACAGCCTGTCTCTCTCTACAGCCTGTCTCTCTCTACAGCCTGTCTCACTCTCTACAGCCTGTCTTGCTCTCTACAGCCTGTCTCACTCTCTACAGCCTGTCTTGCTCTCTACAGCCTGTCTTGCTCTCTACAGCCTGTCTCACTCTCTCTCTGTGTCCATTAAAGCAGAGCTGCAGATTTTACACCTGCTTTTCTTTTCCTTTTTTTAATCTTATTTTATTTCATTTTAATTGTTTCTAATTTAATTTAATTGTGCATCTGTATGTGGGAGTATTTTCTGTGTTCTTTTATCTTTTATTCCTACGTCTTTAAACTCTACTTTTAAATCTAGTTTCTCTTGTGTCGCTTGCCTGTATGTTTTGCATTTTTATATTGTACATCTCTTTACCTTGCTGTATTTTTATTACCCTGTGCAGCACATTGAATTGCCCTGGTGTATGAAATGTGCTATACAAATAAAATTGCCTTTTCTCACATGTTAATTTTCACACACAGTTTCCTGCTGCAGTGAAAAGTCCGGCTCAAACGTTTCAGTTTCCTCCTCCCACAGTTTGTGCCTCTGAACAGGAACATTTACAATTAAAAAGCCTTAAAAAACATATTACATGAAACCCAACATACCCAACAATGTTTCACTGGTGCCTCTGTTCTCACATTTCACCTTCACCAAATGTCAGTGCAATCCTTCACTAAATAAGAACAAACACAATTTAAGTGTTTAGTCTCTAAAAATGCTGAAAATCCTCAGTAAATAGCCCCTTTAGTCTTGTTTTGTAATTCTTTAATTTTATCACACAACAGAACTCAAACACAGAGGAGACGAGTAGAATGAAATATTAAGATCAATTAAATTAATTGAAGAAAAGTGTCTCCATTAATATTTTGGTTTTTGGTTGAAGTTTGGCTGTAATCTTAAACCAACTTGATCCTTTCTCTCTTTAACCGGGAGACTGTGATCTCTTTTGCTATTAAACACAAAATCCTTAACAGATGATTTAAATTATGGTTTGGGGTTCTCAGCTTGGATACCAAGAATAAAAAGTGCCACAAACCCTGCAGCATCAGTCAGATCAGTCATTATATTTTGACATTAAACGAGGAGATTTAAATGCTGATTTAAAAAGATAATGTTGAATATTTGACACTGTGACGTCTGCAGGTAGCACTGTATCTGTGCAGCTATGTGAAACAAAGCCACCCTGCCATTATCACATTACTGAGTTAGCATTATGTGGCGTACAGTGGACAGAGCCTCAGATAATTCAGCCTAATTGAATGAAAGCTCTCAGGCCTGATCTCTCCGAGGATATGGAACATTAATTGACATTTGCTGAAGCCAAACAAAGGACAGTAGAGCCGTAACGCTCATTTAAACATATTAATCCCAGGAATAAATTGTCCTCTTCAATCTGTTATTGATTTGAAAACGAGTTAAACAGGAAATCAATCCAGAAAATATAAAACAAACTGGAAGAGGGCATTTCTCTGGATTTATGTGAATTTATTTAAACCGGTAGCATTTGATTAGGAGAGCAGATTCATGCCAGAGCTGAATTAAGAGAGCTGCTCTTTTGGCACACACACACACACACACACACACACACACACACACACACACACACACACTTTTGAGGCTGGAGAGGCTCTTATTGTGGCGGTGCCTCTCTATCCCCCTCTCCAAGTCTCCGTCACGAGGCGATAGATAATAAGAAATCCCTGCACTCGGCCCTTAAAGACAGCGTGATGGTGGGGGTTCTGGATGAGGGGTTAAACTGGTGAGAGCATGTTTGCTAAGCTGTTTGAGGAGGATTCTCATATGGCCCATGGCAGTGATGGGGTACGTGGGGGGGGGGGGCTTTCCATCTCAGTGCACCGGAGTGCAATGATGGAATGACCTGGACTTGATCTTTGAGGGCAACATGCCTGATGGCTCCTGCAGATTGATAAATTGATTCAAAACTATTACCATGGTAAAAAAGCAATAAGGTCATAAAAATTGCATCGGTCCAGCCGGCTAAGTAAATCCGAGGCATTTTCGGGAGCGGGGACGGTGGGACAGGAGACACCAGGCATGAGGTGGAATGAGAGAGCAAGAAATGACTTTGAAGAGCTCATCATCTTCAATCTATTTTTCCTGCCGGGGCTCCATGCCGCTGCATAGAGGCACTTCATTACAAGGGAATAACTGTACACAGGCAGAGCCCCGGCCAGCCTCCCCGATCCCCTCAGGCCCCCGGGGGGCTCCAGCTGGTTAATACCTCATCACTGGCTTCATTGAACGCTTTAATCTGCACTCCTGTGATCAATAGAAGCCCGCTGTAAATTAAAAGGGCCATTTCGTGTAATCAACCCTGTTAATGCTCATTCTGAAAACCATTATTTGTGGAAGGTATTTAGGAGAAAATTGCCACCGTGACAAGCCGTGGAGCCCCCCCCCCACACTCCGAGTCATGCTGACAGAGACCACTGCTGGTCAGGGTTTTGGAGACCACCAGTAATCAGGACGAGGGGGGGGGCAGATGGAGGATTTGGTGCAGGGGACAGTCGAGAGCCAGTGCAGGCGGGCCCCGTCCTCCAGCAGGGCCCCTTTCAAAACGATGTGTCAGACTGTATCATGATCACCTTTCTGAAATATCCACGATGGCCTTGGATTGTTTTCACTGAACATGTTGCAGATTCTGCAAAAGAGTTCACATTAAAATAAAACAGCAGAACCAGAAGCAGGTTGTTTATAGTTTAATACAGCTGACTGGAAATTACTTTAAATGCAGATTGTATGCACTCATTCTATGTTTTCAGAATTAATTCATTTTTCCTGATGAAACGCACCTGTGGATCAGACTTTGTGTTACCTGCTCAGCTGCTGCAGATTCAGGTGATAATTCTCTGCAGGTTCATCACCAGAGACCCTGAACACATTCTTTTCATTTGTCATTTCATATAAAATTATACATTATAGCATATTGTTCCCCAAAGAATTGCTATTCTTTGACACCAAATGTAATCCAGTCTAGTTCCTCATTTAACCCTCCTGCAAATTACACTTTGGTTAAAGTTAGAGAAGGATGCTGGTCTTTCCTGACCCTGAAACAGGACCATAAAATTAAAAATAAAATAAAAACCAAAACATTAATGATGCTTAATTAATTAATGCTGCGAGTTTTGCAGAAACTTTCAGTATCAACATTTTGCTTCTTGGCAAATATGAGAGCTGCAACTGACAATTATTTCCATTATCAATTAATCTGCAGATTCAGCTCTCAGTTAATTGATTAATTGTTTGGTCCATAAAATGTCAGATGTGAGTGAATGTCTTGTTTTGTCCGACTAACAATTCAAAAACCAAAATATTCAGTTTACTGTCTCACACAGCAAATCCTCTCATTGGCAGCTGGAACATCGTTGGTGCGGGGCTGAGAATAAAATATAGAATATCAATTTTTAAAACCTCGTCACTGAACATAATCCCGGGCTTCTCAGAAAATCAACGTTTTAATCTGGAGGGGTGGAGAGGACGGAGAGGTGGAGAGGACGGAGAGGTGGAGAGGACGGAGGGGTTGAAAGCAGCAGAAGTGGGATGAAGACGGGCAGTTGAGTCCAAAATGGAGTGGGACGGCTGTCTGTGGCAAAGCATCAAGGCCGGGAAATGGAGGAGAGAATAGATCAGTTAGGAAGGAGGGGATGTGCCGCGCCTGCTGGTGCACCCAATACACACACACACTCACACACACACACACACACACACACACTCTCACACACTCACACACACACTCACACACACACACACACACACACACACACACACACTCACACACACACACACACACACACACACCTTCACACACACACACACTTCACACACACACTTCCTCAACACACACACTCACACACACACACACACTCACACACACACACACACACACACACACACACACATACCACACACTCACACACACACACTTCACACACACACACACACACACTCACACACACACACACACACACACACACCTCCGCCGGGAGCGAAAATGAAATTTTCCAGGCCGCTATTTCTGCAGCAAATTCAATTACTGAAGGCACTTGTACAAAGAGCTGTGACTTCCCTGATGGTGAGATTGGAAAAGGCTGATGGCTGAAGACAGTGAATAACAGGACATGGCTGCCATGTCTGCGGGGGGGGCAGGTACCAGCACAAAAACAATAAGACTGATTTGGACAGGGGGGGGGGTGATAAAAGGTTACGAGTTTAGAAAAGTTGTATGGTATTATCTTCCTCTTATATAAAGTGAGAGAACAGATTATACTGTGACCCTGCGCTCTGCTCTGATTTACAAATGGCTGTCGTCAATACACGAGTCGTCCTGCATCACATGCTGTGGCACTCAAACACACCTGAGATGATAAATAGCAGCTGAGACAGGCCAGGATATTAACCCCGGTACACAGACACACCTGTAGAGTAAATCACCTGAAATGTTTCTTCCTGCCTGACGTTGTTGTCTGTTCTGCTGCGTTAATTATTTATTATTGTGATTTAATATGATGTGTTTTAACCAGCCGGTATTATTATTGTATTTTACCTTCCTCCACTGTGGAACTACAAAATTACCAATATTAAATAGATAAATAAGAAAATATAAAAATACTGTACGAATAAACATCAGTAAAATATATAAATGTTACTTAAGTTATTCAGTTGTAATTGTTAATAAATAAACTAATTTCATCATTTGTATTTTTATGAATAGAATAAGATAAAACTTTATTGTACACCAAGGCAGACATTTGTTTTTTTGGCAGTTCATTAAAATATTAAAACACACACACACACACACACACACACACACACACAGCACATGACAACATTGTGAATACTCCAAATAAAGAAACATTTAAGAAAGGAAAATTTAATAAAAAATTCTTATTTTCATAGTTTTTAGGTGAAAACAGTGTGAGACTCGTTCACCTGGATTTATCGTCTCAGTGTTTTAATGTTGGATTTTATTTTCATGTAGCTGCCAGTAATAAAGGCTGAGCGGCCATTTTGTTTCAGGTTTGTTGTGGCTTCAGTTTTCTCTAAGTGGAAGTTATAGCTGTCCTGATAATCAGTGACTGCTGTCTGTACGATACGATGAACGCAGCATCAGCCGCTCACATGTCCCCAGCTTCTCTTAGCTAGCTTAGCAACTGGTGCCACATTTAGCCAGCTAGCTCACGTTAGCTGGAGCAACAACAACGTCAAAGTAACTCTAAAGAATCAACCAACCAAGTGCTGCTGTAAATCCGACACTAACCTCTGCTTTTATTCAGCTTAGCAATGCTACAGAGGCTACCTAGCGAGCCAGCTAACTAGCTAACTAGCTAGGTTTGCCTGTGAGCTTGATTTCAAACTCTTATTAATTAAAGTGAAGATACGAACACGTTCCTCATTTTACTATTATCTATTTATTTTGTGTAGTATTTCATGGTTTTATTTTATTTATTTATTTATTTTTGTATTTTGCTTTTCGGGTTGTTTCGGTGAGCGTTAGTCTCTAAATCCTACGTGCTGTCAGTCACTTGTAAAGCACTTTGAATTGCATTTGATTAGTTTGAAAGGTAATAGGTAATAAATTGCTTTTTTACTCTTACAGCTGTTATCCGCACTGAACTGTAAATGTATAATAAAACGAACAAAATGTAATTTGCACCACACAGTTTATTTCCATTTAAATAGGATTATTAATCTTTAGATCTGTACATAAAGGAGGTGTACGATGCTAAACTGTCCAATAAAAATATGAACCTTAACTTTACCTTCAGACAGATTAATTTTGCCTGCGATGATGGACACTGACTGGCAGCTCCTGAAACATCTGAGCAAATTGTCAAATAGTCATTATTTTGTTAAATCAACCACATATTCAAAATGTAAACGGTTCATTTCTCTACAGAAAAAATGTCAAGCAGCTGCAGAAGAAATAAAACATTTCTTCTGGACATGTGGGACGAGTTTGAATCAGCTGGTTAATTATCTAACAACGTACTGGTTCATTTAGATCTCACTGTGTTTATCCATATGTTTTTTAATTTCATAATATCTTATTTATGTAATATTGTCAGTTTGCAGTTTCATACCTCCCTCGTTGTCAGAGGAAACGTTACAGCCCGGATGGCCTCAGTCCCGCTCAGGCTTCGTCTAGCTTGGCTGGCCACTGGAAAATGAGTGTCCTGTCTCGTAATCCCGCTCGCCTGCTCCTCATTCTCATTGTGTGCTTTTTCTTTAATTTCTCCTTTCTTTGCACAAAGCCGGCGGCATTACGTACGAGGAAGAGGGGATCTAAAGTATTTGATTCCAATTCCAGGCAAACCCTGAGGGGGACTTCATCAGCACGGCGGCCTCTCGTGTCTCACAGCGAGACGGACGGAGAGGGGAGAGAAAAGCTATTAAAGTTGTATCTTAAAAGGTCAATAACATTCGCTGTAATGACTCTGACTGTTTAATCCAAATATATGGGTGTGTGGCTGAGCCCTGCTGCTGACATTGATAGACTTGAGTGGCAAGTGAAGGACCCCCCCACCCCACCCTGTCAAAACATCCCAGACTAAGAGGTAATGAGAAACGCCTCTCGAGTGTAAACAGCCTGATTCCTTCCTCTAATCAGTGGGATTGTCTGACTGTGAAGAAGTGGCTGTTTTCTGTGTGTGTGTGTGTGTAAGAAAATCAATACTGGACTACAAATCCCGAAACACATTTTTAAAATTCTACAGTTTCTGCACAACATAATAACTTGTGCACGCAAGATATGGAACTTCTGTGAACAAGATCCATGTATTGAAAAACATGATGATTTGTTAATTTGGACAAGATATGGATTCTGAACGAGATAATATAATATTTCAAACAAGATTGAAGAAAATATTAAATTGAACGAACAAATTATTAACTTATAAGCGCAAGATTTGGCTCTTGTACTTACAGGATTTGGCCGAGTGGTTACAGTGCAGGCCACATAACTGCAGCGTCGGCGGTTTGATTCCACCTGGTGACCTTTGCTCCACATCAGCCTCTGCTAGACTGGTGAAAATAATCTTTTTTTTTTAAATTAACAAATCATCATGTTTTTCAATACATGGATCTTGTTCACAGAAGTTCCATATCTTGCGTGCACAAGTTATTATGTTGTGCAGAAACTGTAGAATTTTAAAAATGTGTTTCGGGATTTGTAGTCCAGTATTGATTTTCTTGCACAATCTTAAAAATTAAAAAAAGATTTGATTTTGAACACGGACCTTGTGTGAAACAAGATGATAACTAATAATAACGTGTGTGTGCACAACATTAACGTGTGCAAACAAGATAATAACGATAAATCGTAGTAATCTTAAGATAAACAAGATAACTCGTACGAAAAAGATTAAAAAAACTTGCACAAACTGATATCGTGTACACAGAAGACGTGGATCTCGTTATCTTGTGTGCACGATATAATAACTTGTACTAACAGCTGGTTACTGCAGATAAACTAAGGTCAGGGTCGGAGACACTTTGCTAAGGTTAGCAAGGTCGTGGTTACTGCTAGTAAAAAGGGGAACATTAATTGCAGGTGTGTGACGGGACGTGAACTCTGGCCAAACTCATGAAAGTCAGATGTTTTATACACCCATCCTCCACCCAATGTCCACACCTTCACATCCTACATAAAGGATTGACTTGTTCCTGGGTTGGCACCGAACGTTGGCGCTGGACGTACATCCAGAGCTGCAGTATCATCCGATGTGGACGAGTGCTGGGTGGTGTGCTGACGAGTGTGCTGATGTGCGGCTGTGGTGAGGTGGATGAGGTTGTGTTTGGGAGATGGGATGATATGTGGTTGTGTTTGTCCAGAGCTGAAACACAGTCTGATATCATCTCTGCAGCTCCCGGGCAGCTAATGTGATATTTGCTGTCGCCCTGGCCCCCAAATCCGGTGTCAAGCAGCAGATCTCATCTGCAATGTAAGACAATTTCCGCAGATCTGAAAAGACAGTTTCTCCAGTCAATAGACTATAAATTGCACTTGGAAAATGGCATCATCTTAACTAAAGGTTACTCACTTTCCTCCCGGGGGCCAGAGGGTGACCCCTCCTTTTTTAATAATTTGTATGTTTAGTTGTTTGGTCGATCTGCCCGCCGCTTGTAACGTCTCATCGGAGAGCCCATCCATCACGTTCAGCCCGGCACAAACCTGCTGCCACAATATTACAGCTTATTAAAAGGATGATCAGGAGGCAGCTGGCTGTGTCGGCTCAGGCCTCTCTTCTCATTTTCCAAGTGCACGTACCCCACCCCCCCTCCACCCTCCGTCAACAACTGCTGCCGCCTCCGTCCCCTCTCTGATGAAACGCTGTTTACTGCAGCAGCATCACAACACCGAGGGCTGCAGGGTTTCATCTCTCCTTCAGCTTCATACTAACTGTCCTCACCTGGTAAAATCTTTATACAACCAATCAGACAATGACAACACCTGAGACATTAATACATCAATAATTGATTAATAAAAAGCATCCTTAAAATGACACCAACAATATACGAAGATGTCAAGATATTGAAAAAAATAAAAAAGAGAATATAACATATAAATAAGTCATTTTTATCAACGAGATGTTAATATGGGGGGGGGGGTATCAAATACAAACTGGAAATATCTTCATAACCATGAAGAGAGAAACACGTCATACAAAGAATTCAATGTTTCAGAGTCAACTAAAGAATAAGAATAAAATCAGAAGGAATCAAGTCAAACATTAATATTTATATTATCACTTATTTTACTCTGAAGTCCTAGAAGATGATTTTTGTTACGTTGTGCAAACAAGATAATAACTCGTGGTAACATGATGAGAACTTAGGCGCACAAAATAATAATAACAAATATCATGTTTTGGGTTCTCCATGGCAACACAGCTTTATTCATACGACACATATCAGAGGCAACGCAAAGAGTGACATTCAAAACAATAAGAATAAAATGAAATAAAATACAGTTACAGTGCAGTAATAAGATGTAAGTTGCCGATGCAACAAAGGAAATAAAAGTGCAGTAGAGAAACCGATCAGTCAAAGGCAGGAGAACAGTTTTTAATTCAGATTTGAAAGTCGGGCTCATCTGAGATCATCAGGAAGTCGGTTTGTGAGCAGCATCGCAGCTGAAAGCAGCTTCACCCTGTTCGGTTCTGACTGGAGGTTCTACCAGCTGACTGCTTCCTGAAGATCTGAGGTTCTGCTGGCTTTATATTCTACAGGCAGATCACAGACGTGTTGGTCCAGGATTACTGAGTGAATTATAAACCAGCAGCACCTTCAGATCTCTAAGAAACAGGAAGCCAGTGCAAAGATGTCAGAACAGGAGTAACGTGCTCGGTTCTCTCAACGCTGGATGAGCTGAAGTATATAGCTGAATATATTTATTTTTTCTTTGCAGTATAGTTGTTTGTTAAAATGCTTTTTATCAAGTCTTGATGTGTTGATCGTCTCAGGTGTTCGAGGTTTGACTGATATGAAGATGCCGTTGTTTCGTCTTGTGACGCCTGACGACCAAAACGTTGCATCTCCAATAAACTCGTCTTCATTTTACTGGAACCTTTTTTTTTTACACATTACAGTTTTAAAGTATTTTGAGACATTTTCAATTTTATATCTGCACAGGTATAAAATAGTTTTTGAAGTTAAATTCATCCCAGTTCTCTAAAGGTAATGTCGGTGCTGCACTAGTGCTTATAAAATAGAGACAAAATGATGGTAAACACATTAATTATGGATCTAATATAACCCAGAGAAATCCACAGAGAGACTGAAGTCCTCTCATGTAGGTAAATAAAAAGCAGTTCCTAAATTGAATTGAACTCTGACCTCGAACACACTGTGTGGCTGAAGGGAGTCATCAGGATTCGCTGCTCTGCTGCATTTCTCTGACAACACGAGTGAAGACTGTAATCACGGGTGATCCATAATAATAACAAGATTTATGATTGATCTAACAAGCTTTTCAGTTAAACTGCTAAATATTGCTTTGATTACTCAGCATTAAAGAAATTAATGTCTTTATTTAAATGAAAAGAAAGCCTTATCACTGTGCTATTTAAATAAGACAAACGATGACAGGACTTAAATAATGACTCTGTCTTTATGTTGGCCTTACATTAATATTACTTTTTATCTCCGTCCAGGATATTAATAATGGAATACTGTGCGAATTAATACTTTTGATCATTAAGAGTTCAGAGCTGTATGAGTGGGAGAAGTAAGCTCTCAGGTCGTCATTAATAACCATCATAAAGCCTACAACAGTGGCTCTTTGGCGCCTCGTTGCTGATGATTGATCATGAATATTAATAACACCAAATGGCAAATAAATGGCACCGTTTAAATCCTCGTGGCCTCCTCCATATACGTCTTGTCAGGGAGGTGCTGCACCAAAAGAGGCAACATATTTCATCCACCAACGCTGTCGCACGAGGGGGGGGGGCTCACCTACCTCATTACTTCATTACTTAAGAATGTTATTGGGTCTATTGGTCCGTGTCTGGTCTCCATTATAAACAGCTCCCTGCTATCTGGCTGTGTCCTAACTTATTTTAAACATGCAGTTGTTCAGCCTCTTCTGAAAAAAATTAACCTTGATCCATCCCTTCCCGAACCTATATCCAAGCTGCCCTTTGTCTCAAAGATATTAGAGAAAGTTGTTGCCAGTCAGCTCACTACTGTTTTGACTGAACACAACATTTTAGATAAATTCCAGTCTGGTTTCCGTCAGAAGCATTCCACTGAGACAGCTCTTCTCAGAGTCTCCAATGATATATTGATGTCTTCGGATGTGGGTGAATGCTCTGTTTTGGTGTTGCTGGATCTTAGCGCAGCTTTTGATACTGTAGATCACAGCATCCTTACTGACAGGCTCAGGCAGTGGGTGGGTGTCTCTGGGAGCGCCCTGGACTGGTTCTCCTCCTATCTCTCAGATAGGAGTTTTTCTGTGTCACTTGGTCCCTACACGTCTGAAACTGCTGCTCTTTCCTGTGGCATGCCTCAGGGCTCTGTCTTGGGTCCTATTTTATTTGCTTTATACATGCTTCCCTTGGGTCATATTATTAGCACATTCGAAGGTATTTCTTATCACTGCTACGCTGATGATATCCAGCTGTATGTCTCGTTTAAGCCTGATGACACAGACAAACTGACTGTTTTGCATGATTGTCTGACTGCCATTAAGGACTGGATGGCTAACAATTTCTTACAGTTGAATTCAGATAAGACAGAGGTCCTCATCATTGGTTCAAATAGCATAGCTTCCAAGGTTGCTCAGTGTATTGGGTCCCTTTCTTCTCCATCAAGTTCCGGATTCATTTTAAGGTTCTTGTTCTTACGATCTGCGGTCTCTGTTGACGCCTTTAAAAAAACAGCTGAAGACTTATTTATTTAAACTGGCCTTTGTATAGTCTCGTGCTGTACAGTGTTTGTCTTTCTTTTTTTTGTGTGTGTGTGTGTGTGTTTTTTTTTTTAAGGTTTAAGGTTTTGTTGCTTATGTTTTATTGGCTGTTTCTTTTTACTGTTTTTATGGTCTTATTTTTAACACTTGTACTTTTGTGAAGCACTTTGTGATCTTGCTCTGTGAAAGGTGCTATACTAAATAAACTTTACTTACTTCCAAATTCTTGCTTTTGTCTGAGTCCTCTGACTGATAAGAGAAGAGAGGAGCTGATCAATATGTTGATACGTTCATCTTTCAGTGAGCTGCAGGTGATTTCCTGGGTTTTGCCTGTCAGGCAACAGGTCACCCTGTCCACTCTGGACGCTTCCCATTTGCCTTTTTTTCATGTGTCCTTCACAGAAGTCTTTTACCAGAGGACACACCCCTTTATTGATGAATCTGTTGCTGATTGGACGCTGCATCACCGCAGTTTTATACCGCGGTGGACGACAAATCAGCTGCAATGTTACTTAGTTTTTATTTTATTTTATTTGTTTTCTTCTTACTAACTAGTTTAAATTAGTGGACTCTTTTAGCCATGCTAGCTGTATTGATCTGTCTGTCTGTCCGTCTGTCCACCACTCTGATCCAGACTGAAAAATCTCAACAACTGTTGGATGGATTGTGATGAAATGTGCTTCATCGTTCATGTTCCCCTCAGGATGAACTGTAATAACTCTGGTGATCCTCTGACTCTTCATCTAGCGCCATCATCAGGTCAACATGTTAATGTGTCCAACACTTTGGTTTATGACCAAATACCTGCAGAACTAATGACGTTCCCATCAGCCTCAGCTGCTCTCTGTGTTTACTGCTAACTAGCTAATGTTAGCATGCTAACACGCTAAACTAAGATGGTGAACATGTTCAACATTATACCTGCTAAACATCAGCATGTTAGCATTAGCATTTAGCTGAAAGCACTGCTGCTGGAGACTCTGTCTGGTTTAACTGCAGGAACTGTAAAACTACTTTCATGCTGAGTTTGTGTCTCATCATTCATGAACATTTTTATTTTCATGATTCCGTTTACATCAGGAGAATCTTTCATCAATAAACACATTTTAATTTCCTGTCAGTCACATGTGGGTCAGGTTGAAACTATTTTGAAATCAGCTAATTCACTTTATCATTTCACTCACGCTAAACTAAAAAGTGTTAGCATTTAGCCTCACAGAGCTGCTAGCATGGCTGCAGACTCGTCTTTTTACAGCATGCCTGTTAGCGATTCTTTTAATCCAAGACAGCTGTCACATTCTGCCCTCTGTCCATCCCTCCAGCCACATTCCCACCTCCCCAAACCCGTTCACTCTCCACCTGTTCAACACCTGCCACAGTCACCTGCTCACCTGTCTCCACTTTCCCTCGTCAGCCCTGCAGTATATAACCGGCCCAGTTCCACTCGCTCCCCGCCACATCGTCAGCGTTGTTTTGTACATCCAAGCTTTTGTTACCTGTACATCTGCCTGCTCCATCCTTGGATAAGTTTACCTGTTCGGTCTTGCCTTCCCTTCCCCATGCTGTCATTAAATCCCAGAGTGGCTGCTGTCTGCGTCTGGGTCCTTCTCCTTGCTAGTTTTCTCTTTCAGGAGACAATAAACGCAACCTTGACCTTAATATTAACCTCACCACCACATTTTCTAGATTGATATGCAGGAAATAGCATCTTTTTCTGACCGTGTGACTCCCTCTCTTCTGTAACCAAACCCCCCCCCTGATAAAAACAGCTAAACAGTAAAGTCCTCTGGGACATCAACTATCTAACAGAGCCCCTTCCTGCTGCACCGTGTGCTGCAGTAAACCTCTGAGCAGAGCCCTGCAGCCTCACATAGATTTATTTCCAGCGAGCACCTCGGGGCGGTGCCACCGGTGTTACGATGACCCCATACATCACGCCTCGTGTGAGCACATATTAAGTGCTTTTCTCATCCCCCCCGCCCATTAAAAGTAAATAATCCGCAGAGAATGAGGCATTTGTTGAGGAGCGATCCTATTCTTCATACGTGACAGGTATCTGTTTGTACAAAGCCGGGAAGGTGTGCGAGGATAAAGAGGAGGCAGGCTGAATGATGATGTGAGAGGACTGAATGTCGCTGTTATATCCTCATATTACAGCCTCTCTGCTGCTGCTGGGACTCAGGATTTACACCCGAGTGGCAGCGTTTAACCCCCCTGTTTGAATAAAGCTTACGTCTTATAGCAAAAATGAAACGGTGTAGAACGAGTGTTAAAAACAGCAGCGCTGTTTGTGAGCTCTCTGAATTAAAAACAGAATAAAAAGGTGGACGCACGATGTTCAGTTCATTAACGTGAATGTCTTAATGAGCAGAGAAACAAGAAACCAATTAGTGATTAAGTTCCACCATCACATGCGAATAAATGAGAATTATGCAGCTGCAATGCTTTCATGTTTTTGCATATTTATGACGCTGAATTCATTCCATACGCTCCATATAAATCATGCAAATTTATGAAGTGAAGGTTTTGTTTTATTACAGCGTATTATGTCATGTTCAATGTCTGTGGTGTCGCAGGAACGAGGTAAAGGCCGCGCTGATGGCGGTTAGTCCGGATTATTTATGGCCACTTCCTGTCAGCCTATACACAGCCGAGCTGCTGTGTGTGTGTGTGTGTGTGTGTGTGTGTGTGTGATCAGGATATTGATGATACAATCTTTTTGTCCACTTCTCACTGTGTGGGTTTATAATATGTATTCATGCTCCAAACTAGTGGCCTGCAGCATTAATAATAATGTTAATAATGTCGTGTGTGTATGTGCATATGTGTTGTGTATGAACATATGCACATTTATGTGTTTTCATCATTTTAATATTTGACTTTATATTTGTTCTTGGTCTTTATTTTAATTTTATTGTTTTTGATTCATTCATCTTCATTGTATTTCCTTGTGAAGCACTTTTGTTTTTAAATACATAACATATTATTATTATTATTATTATCATTATTATCAGGGTTGTTAGCAGTGAGCAAATATTTCTGGATTTTTGCTTCATTTTGAGGTGAAAACTGACATAAACCCACCGTGTGGATGGCGACAGAAACCCCCCAAAAATTAAAAGGAGATTGTTTTTTGGTTGTAAAGGAAAAAAGAAAATCACCACCTGCATGTTGTGTTTCTGTCCTCTCTCACTGCAAAATAAAGCAAAGATCCAAAAATATCTGTTTATCATTGATCGTCCTTCTTCTTCTTTTCTTTTTGCTTTAGTTACTTTAGTTCTTCTGGCTTCTTCTTCCCACAGCAGTCACAAATCTGTGAGCACAGTTTTCCCTCCACACGGTGGGTTTAGTCAGTTTTCACTGCAAAATGAAGCAAAACTCCCCAAACATCTGCTCGCTGTTAACAACAGTTTGGATTATAAATACAGATTTTTCTTCATGTAATTAGGAGAATCTACTAAACAGCTGAGATTTTCATTTAAAAGTGAGATTTATTCAATGACATCACCCATTAAAAAAAGAAAAATAAATCAAATCCTCTCATTCGAACATCGTGGACAGAAGTCACCAGAAAAGGTCTGAAGTTGGTTCAGTCTACACGTTTAATGCAACGAATTTGAGCTGCAACTGAATTATTAATAATAAAATGATTAATCAGTGAATCGTTTTGTCTACAAATGTCAGAATAGAGTGAAACATCAGTCTGAGGTGACGTCTTCAGATGTCTTGTTTTGTCCGACCAAACGAGAGACAGAAATATCGATTTATTGGCTTCTTTTCTTAAGAAATGACTTTAACGATTATCAAAATAGTTTCTGTCTGAACGTTTCCTCCATTTCTCATTTTAACAAGAACTTTTTCTCATTAAAGCAAAATCCTTTTAACGTCCTAACAAGTCATTATGAAATCTTTTTCTCAGTATTATTAGATACCAAATTATTCAGTGTTAACAATAAATGTGTATTATGATGTAACTCCTGGGAGACAGAGGGGCTTTAATAAAGAGGCCACAGCCATCAGTGTCTTTATTAACAACATCAAACTGTAAAAGAGGAGAGGACGGCCAGAAGCCAAACACACCACTAATGAAGCCTAAAGACCAAGGCACTAAAACAACAATAAGATCAATAAGACTAAAATGTAATAACCAGCTGACCGTCATCACAGCTAATATTAAGAAGTTCAACAATAACATGTTAACATGACTGTGAAACATCACAGGTGGTGATGAGAACCACAGGCTGTACAGGAGGGTGCACACCTGCAGCCCATCAGCCTGCTCTCACCTGGCCGGCTGACGCCCTGCCTGGGTGGCTAACAACTACAACTCCTCCATAATGAACGATAATACAGTAAAACACATTATGTAATAATATAAAATGTGTCTTCATAGGAGGAGTGAACATTAATAAACACTTAAAGTCAGCTGACAGCTACATTAGAGTGTGTTATTAACCCTTTATTACATGTTAACATACTGCTTATAAACGCTACAGCAGGGGGTTATAATAGTGTGAGCAGGAGTCCGATTCTTTCAATCAGCGAGATGATTCACGTGATCAATAATGGATGTGGACGCTGCGCGGGCAGCGACAGCTCTGCGGCGTTAAATGATCTGAGCCGGGATGAAAAGCACACAATGAGCGAGGAGGAGGAGCTACCGAGGGTTAAATGAAAACCTCCGAGCATTCATGTCCTCTCCGTCGGTGTCAGGAACTTTTAAACATGAAATGGTTCTTCAAAAACTCACCTTAAACTAGTGGCCCGCCGAGCGCCGGCCCCTGACCCGGCGCCGCGCTCCGAACATGATTGCTTTTGTTCTGTCGAGAATATTTAAATAGGGCTTTATAAAAGCGTGGAGTGTGGGTCGTAACACGACGATTCTTCCAAACTGGTACAGATGCTGCGTATCAGCGGGGTCGCAGCTCCGCGGTTAACAAAGCCCTGCATGCTTACAATGATCCAGACTGCACATTCACTGCAATTTAGCTTGAGTAATAGATGGGGGTCACGCTGGGTCACTTTCAATTTCCACTTCCAGGGGAGAAAAATGAAAACAACTCATTTGCACAAATCTGAATAATTCAGTCACTCAAAAACGGGAGAAATGAAAATATGGGCATGGAGAGAGGATAAAGGAGGAGGAGGGAGACACTGCTGCATCTCGTCCTGTAATGACGGCCGGCCTCTTAGTCGTCTTGCATAAAGGCTAATGATGAATCTGACAGAGGATATGAATCCAGATGTAAGAATAAAGCGTCCCTTTCTGTCGGCAGCCTCACTCGGGAGGCTCCGCTGCCTCCAGTGAGCTTTTAAACTTATCATAAATGTATTAAGATTGCAGCGGGCCATGAAACAGCTGTAGACAATTAATCTTCTGCAAATCTTATCCGAGGAATTGGTTTCTGCAAAGTAACATCTGCTGCGAGAGGCGATTATTCATGGGCAACGCACAGCCGCCGCGCTTTTATGCATAGGGCACAATCATTGCCAATGAAGTAAAAATTTATAGTTTTCCCTGTTCAGTAAAAATAACATTCAGCAGCATTAAAACATCATCCATCAACATTGTCCTGGGGCCCGGGGCCATCCCAGGCAGAGAAATTAAAAAGTATTCATTTCGCAGAGAAGTTGCAGAGCGTGCTGCTCCGCTGAACTGAATTTTTATTTCTTTATTTATTTCCTGCTGCTGCTGAGAATGAAATTGGAGACGTGGGGTTGCCGGCGCTGCTTTTTGCTCTGCTTGGTGGAAGAGGAGAGATGAACCTCGTCCCCCCCGAGACGCTGATCAGAAAGTGCAGGCCATGATGGATGACATCCAACATGGACTTGCCAAATATGAACTTGGAATAAAATCAAGCCGTGTAATTTTCTTTGAAAGTTGTTTCTGTGATGAGACGTTTCACAGTTTAGAGCAGACGAGACTAAACACTGACAGCCGCAACGCACGAAACACCAGAGCAGAAACATGTTCCCTTTAACAGTCAGACGAGAAACATAATGCTGTTAGTTAAAGAATTAAATGGAGTGTAAAAAGAAATGTAAAGCTTTATATTTTGCCTTTACCTCAAATCTTGTGTCTTTCACCAGCTTTTCTTTTTAGTTAGTATGTTTAATCATTTTTTTGTTCCCTATTTGGCAACATTTCTTATTTTACTCATATGATAATGAGGTGGGCGTGACCACATCTGTCCAGGTCCATAGTCAAATTTTATATCCATAAATAATTCTTTCCTGCTCCAGTTAATGAAAAACTACATCTGTATTATTCTTTACAGATGTCCTGACGCTCAGTGTCAGTGTGTCGGTGCCTTTGTGGAGTAGAAACTTTGCAGAAAACGTCAATATTGAAGAGTTCATGCTGCACTGCAGGAGTGACATGAGTAGTACTGTAATATGAATGGCCCGAGTGGAGATTGATAGAGATCCTCTTCTTCATTCCCCAACTGTTGTAATCTCACAGATGGCAATATCATTTACAATAGAGGCTGTCAGCTGGAGCCGGGCCAGACGCGTCTTAATAGGAGTTTGATCATCTGTAACTTTGGCTGCCTGTCACTTGTTTTGGTTTTTAAACAAGGCAAAGTAAAAAGTATTCTGGCAATCAATCCTCATCACTGTTTCCGGTAGTTATTTAGAGAAATAATTAAAGTTATCTATCTTTGGAGGATACAAGGGAGATAATGAAGTCATGTTAAAACATAGAATCCCCAAAGGACAAAAGACAAAGACCTCTGAGGCTGAAGTAACAGAAAACCCTAAAACACTTGTGAACACACACAGTAAGACCCTGTTTACTCTGAGTCACTGCATCGTCTTGGGCTGATCAGATATCTGAGCTCTAAACTGCGTAAATGCATCCAAGAAGCATTCAAGACGGACTGAAACCTGATTGTTCAAACCACCTCTGGAAGAGGTGTGAGACTCGATCTGTCCAGATGTTGAAAAGGTGTAAATGCATCCAACACACATCTGTAGTCCGTCCTCCTCCTGCAGTGTAACTGGCTCAGTCAGTCTGATGCTCTGAATACATCTGATTCCTGATCAGTTCAACCACTGAATGATCTGTGTGGGTGAGAGAGCGCCATCATCAGGTCAACATGTTAATGTGTCCAACACTATGGTCTATGACCAAATACCTTCAGAGCTAATGACATTCCCATCAGCCTCAGCTGCACTTTGTGCTAATGTTAGCATGCTAACACACTAAACTAAGATGGTGAACATGGTGAACATTATAGCTGCTAAACATCAGCATGTTAGCATTTAGCTTAAAGCACAGCTGTGTCTCAGTACAGCCTCCAGCCATGTTTTTCATCCTGTGTAAAAACACTTGTTGTTTTTGTTACTTAAAGCAACATTATGCAACTATCTGACCTTAAAACATCAGCGTCAGAATGATCATGACGGCACACTGACTTGTAACAGCGAGAATGGCGCCTCTTTCATTCCCACTGTTGTTGCTCTCTGTAACCTGGGTTACATCTTTACATCTCCTGTCAACTGTGTGATTATTAAATACGTCATATCAGAGTCATGAACATAAAATAACATCATCTTTTCCTGCAGCAGGAATTGAATCCCAGTCGTTCTGGTGAAAGGAGTGTGTTTGACTTCTGAATGAAGTTCATCGTGTTCACGTCACTCACAAGTCCAGAAGATCCACCTGTAGTGAATAAAAAATGACAATCTTTCTTTGTATAAACTATTCCCTCAGCAGGAATCGTACCCAGACCACCTGGGTATAAACCAGGAACCCTGACCACTGGACCACATGGGACCACAGTGGACTGACATCTTGTGAATCTTGAATTGATCCGACTCAACAGCCAAAAAGTCCATCTGTTGATTCCTGCATGAAGCTGCACATCACTGACAGCTCCCACCAGAGTCCACATGGAAACATTCAGCTTTTAGCTTCAACTGGTGCAGTAATGGTCCTGATCCAGGATCCAGGATCCAGGTCAATCTGCTCATCATGTTTGAACTCTTTGTAAAGTGTTTTTCTGCAGGTTGATGAAGGTTAGTTTCTGCAGGTTCTTCCTTCAGTCTGAGCTTCTTCCTCTCTGAGAGTTCTTCTCTGAACTCCAAATGTATTGATCTGGTGATTGATCAGAAAGTTCTGGTAGTTCTGGTTCAGAAGCAGCTTTGCTAACAGAGAAGTTGTCCTTTCTTCCCTTGGAATAAAAACAGAGAGCAGTGAGACCATCTTCTCCCAGATCTGGATGTGAACCCAGACCTCCTGGGTGGAAAACAGGAGTTTAGGCCACTGGACCAGGATCTCATTTTACTTGTAAGTGATGAGACGAGCAGCTGAAGACGGTTAAACAACAGAATGATCAGAAAATCAAAAGGCAGAAAGTTTCCTCTCTCAGGATGGAGGTGGATCTTCTGCAGGTTCCTCCATCAGTTCAGGAACGTGACACAGGTGTGTGTGTTCAAAAAACTTCATACAAAACCAAATCAACAAAAAATGTTGAAACCGTCCAAAAATTGCTTTGCGTTAATTTCCCGTCGCAAATTTCCGCCGTCGTCCAACTGCAACTCAGCTGACCTTCAAGGAAACAAGGAACAGGTAAGTCCAGGTGAGTCGAGCTAGTTAGCTTGATGAAAGCCAGCCAGCGAGACAGGTTTTTGTGTCTCTACATTTTCTCTCTGTGGACTTATTTTTTATTGATACCAAACAAAATGCGTGAGAAAGAAAAGTGTTTTCAGAACAAAGACGACTCTAAAACCAGGAAACACACACACACACACACACAGTGTGTAGTGTCTCCACTACTCATATCTACTTTAATTACTAACATCACAGTATCTTATATTTCCGTGTTTAAGATTTTAATGTAAAAGATAAATAGACCAATCACAGCACAGCAGAGCGGCAACATACAAATGTCATAAAGCTTCCAATCTTTATTCTGTAAGTCGTCCAATAGAAACTGTTCCTCCAACAGCCGGCTGCATACAAAATATAACAATGCACTTTTAAAAACTACAGTCACAGTATAAAGTACAAAGTCAACTAAGATCAAGTACCTTGAAATCGTAATGAAGTACAGCACTTGTGTAAATGTACTTTCCAAAACAGAAACTAAAGACGCTGGTCTATAATTAGTGATAAACTGATGAAACAGATAAAGAAGCTGTATTTTGTGTGTACCTGCCGGCCCTCAGTCCTCTGTGTTTAAACCTCAACATGTATTGTTCAACGTGACACGCTCAATTTATCATTAGTTGTGAGGGGAGAACGGATGAGTACACTTTCAATTTAGTTCCGCTGCTTTCTCCATTCATCACGCCTCTCTCATCATCCATCATTTCCCCAGCTCAGATCCATACCAAAACACACTTTCATAAGTTTAATGCAATTAATCTTCATGCTAAGATAATTTCATATTAATGAACCAAGACATTTATTTGATTATTCATTTGATGAAGTTGCATCAGGGGGCGTTGACAGGCTCTGTGTCGCCCGCTGAGCATGAAAGTGAGAAGATTTCAATGTGTTTCTTTTGTATTGTCTCTCTGAGGAGGTTGATGTACATTTCCCAGAGAGCCGGTGATGGCGGTGCCTGCTGTCTTCATACAACAAGCCCTGAGAAATTGGAAAAGTTGCAGCAATAGATAGGAGGTGACCTGGAAACAAAAGCAATCAAGGTTGGAGGAGGATGCCGGGGAGCGGTGGGTCGCCAGCAGCAGCCGCCGCCATCAGGCAGAAATCCAGCCGCTCTGTCAATAAAAGAAGAAATACCTTTTGAGGCACAGGGCCGAGGGCAAAGAGGAGTCTGCAATTTCACACCTTCATGTACCTCGCCAGAGGACATTTTTCATGTTACTCCACCTTCTCACTCAGTAAAACAACGAATTGTTTGGGCCAGATTGTAGATGACAGCAGAAATGATTCCTCTCATAACAAACAGAGGGAAGAGAGGGGATTGGAGGAGGAGGTCAGCCGTTCGCTCGTCCAATCACTGCATGAGTACATAATTATTTTCTAAACTAAATAAACTGGAATTCAACCACAAATCAATCAGTTCTCCACTTGAAGAACTTTAGACTCAATTGTAGCTCAATCAAAGCAGGAAAAAAAAATCAATTCTGACCAATTACAGCCCGTTTCATTAGTGTGTGCAAATGAGTGGCATGCTTTGAAAAGGTTTGGTCTCATATTTCCCCCTTCTGGTCAGACTGACTCACAGACTTCCATCACAGAGGCAGTTTCACGTCTGACAGCTTCAGGAGGGAAACTGATTTCTGTCCTCACATCTTCAGCTTTTCTACGGTTTGTAGTAAAAGCGTCATGTTGTATTGTTGCATGTTTGTCTGCGGTCAGTTTCATTTTGTCCTGGTAGTACTGTGACCGGTCCCAGCATCACGTCCGCACGGCCCCGTGACTGCAGCATGACCAGAGACACAGAAAGCAGAAACACAGCGAGCTGCAGAATCAGCAACGACTACAAATCACTTCTCAAAACAAAACCACAATCTTCTAACATGTCTTATGTTTTATTTGTTTATTTCACTCTTATTTTATTCTATTTCTGTACTTTTTCTGCTTTATTTAGTTGTAGTGCTGCAATGTTTTGAACTTCCCATGTAAAGCACTTTGTTTTGAAAGTAAAGCCCTGCGGTCCCCCGGGGCCCCGTCTTTGAACAATGCATAACGAGACAACCTGTATGAATAATATTCAAATTAAGTAGGGCACATATTATGATACTGAGTGTATTTTAAGAGGCAACTTGAAAAGAAAATACATATTGTTTAAAAGCCTTGCTGATTCATATTTTCCTTTGTTCTACCCACTGTAATATACCTCAGTGACTTTTAGTCCAGTTGAAACACAAATTCAAATCAGTACAACTCAGTGACCGAACACCAGAATACGTTGTGTGAACAAGAAAATATCTTGTGTCAACAAGAGAATAGCCTGACAGGTTGTGGTTGTGATAATCACACACATCTCAGCTCACCTCAAACTTTAGCCACAGCTGGAGAAATATAGATGATGCTGGCAGACATACAGATTTCAGGAATCAAGGTTGTAGCTACTGTTGAGGTCACGTTCTTGGTATTTCTTTTTTGGAATTTGGAAAGTGTTGGCAAACTTAGCAACATGTGACTAATTTAAGGCCAACAAAATAAATGAAGGATTCAGTTTCTGGCAACATGGAAAGAGCTTTGACACAGCATTTAAACCTTTATATATAATTTAGACCTTTACATTTTACTGTTGTAGCTGCTATACAGTTAACTACTTTATATACAATTAGCTAGTTTTAACTGCTTTATATACAGTTAGCTAGTTTTAACTGCTTTATATACAGTTAGCTAGTTTTAACTACTTTATATACAGTTAGCTAGTTTTAACTACTTTATACACAGTTAGCTAGTTTTAACTGCTTTATACAGTCAGCTACTTTATATACAGTTTGCTAGTTTGAACTGCTTTATATACAGTTAGCTAGTTTTAACTACTTTATATACAGTTAGCTAGTTTTAACTGCTTTATATACAGTTAGCTAGTTTGAACTACTTTATATGCAGTTAGCTAGTTTTAACTGCTTTATACACAGTTTGCTAGTTTTAACTGCTTTATACACAGTTAGCTACTTTATATACAGTTAGCTAGTTTTAACTGCTTTATACACAGTTAGCTAGTTTTAACTGCTTTATACACAGTTTGCTAGTTTTAACTGCTTTATACACAGTTAGCTACTTTATATACAGTTAGCTAGTTTTAACTGCGTTATACACAGTTAGCTACTTTATATACAGTTAGCTAGTTTTAACTGCTTTATACACAGTTAGCTACTTTATATACAGTTAGCTAGTTTTAACTGCTTTATATACAATTAGCTAGTTTTAACTACTTTATATACAGTTAGCTAGTTTTAACTGCTTTATATACAGTTAGCTAGTTTAAACAGCTTTATATACAGTTAGCTAGTTTTAACTACTTTATATACAGTTAGCTAGTTTTAACTACTTTATATACAGTTAGCTAGTTTTAACTGCTTTATATACTGTTAGCTAGTTTTAACTGCTTTATATACAGTTAGCTAGTTTTAACTGCTTTATATACTGTTAGCTAGTTTTAACTGCTTTATATACAGTTAGCTAGTTTAGTCCAGTGGTTCCCAACTTGGGGGTCGGGCTCCTCCAAATAAGGGTCACAACATAAATCTGAGGGGTCGTGAGATTTGAACGGTTATTGAAATGAAACCATGTGAGAAGTTTAGAGGAGAAATGTCTTTTGGTGGAACTGGTAACAACTCAGAGACATCTCAAACATGACGAGGAGACACAACTACACACTCATTTTATAACCACTGGTTTAAGATATAATGTCATTTATAAACCTAGCTAATATTGTTTATGTAAAATCTTAATCTGAAAGGTAACGAGTAACTCTATCAGATAAAGTGTATTAGTAGTGGAGTAGAAAGTACAATATTGAAATGTTGTGGAGTACAAGTATAAAGTAGCATAAAATGCAAACACAAGTAGCCAACAAGACCCTTAAAATGGTAGGCTAATAAAGTGCAGCACTAGTACTTAGATACGTTCCACCACTGCTGAGGAGCATTTAAAATGTTGTGGTTATGATAAGAAATACTGTATGCTGAATATGATGCTGCTGGCTAACATATCTTTGAGGAATCTGTCTGAATATGGATCATGTGGTTTGTTCCTCCCCCCGCCTGTATTGATCCCTCTCTCTGAGCTGTATTGTACCTCCTCAGCATCACATACATTACAGCAGGAGCACAGAATAGATGGCAGAACAATGTATTTAAAGGCATTACACTCCAACTAATGGCAAGTCTTAGAGAGAGCCCCAGTCATTTACCCTCGTGAGTGGTCAGACTGCTCAGTTCCCAGCACAGCGTGATTTAAAATGATGTCCTCTGTGGACTACATTCACTTGGATTCAATTTGGAAATGTATTCATATTTACTTAGTGTACCTGCATTGCATTTGTATAGATCACTTGAGGGTAAAAGTAAAATTGAGCAAATTGAATCAACATATTGGGACATATGGGGTAGTTGTATGGAGTCTAGAGTCGGGGTCACTCCAATGCCTTTTATGATGTCCCTCTGAAATCTATCTGAATCACATTAAATTGGATATAAAGATGTGCAGACACATACATCACAGTAAATGGTGTGGTGGAGCATCGCTCGCCAAGAATCCCACCTCAACAATCGGGTTATAGAATCGGCTTTAGATCCTATTAATAATTCACAATCTTGTTAGGGGAGAACAAACATTTCTGTTCAAGCAATTTGAGTTGCGGGATTGTTATTATAGGCCGAGCTGGAGGCCTCGGTGTGAGACACAGAGAGGCTGTGAAATGTAAGCTTGGCTGTGTGTGGAAGAATAACTCCATGCTATTTCACAGTCTCTGCTTTCTTTATTAAAGCACCGTCACAGTAAACATGTCTCGCCGCGACTCAGCTGTGCAACCGTTTACTGCAATTCTGTTCTCTGTCTTCTTTCTCATCCACTGCCTCCATCACACGAGAGGAGGAAGAGCTTTCGTTTTTTATTATCAAGGACAGACGCTGCCCTTATACAACCTCAATAATCAGGTGGTTGTTTCATAAGACGTCCACTTAAAGTCATATTACAGTATTTTACGGCTGCAACTAACAATTCTTGTCATTATTGATTCATCTGAAAACTATTTTCGCCATTAATGAACAAAGAAAATTATGAAAAATGTCCAACAAGATGTCTTTATATGTCTTGTTTTGTCCGACCAACAGACGGCCAAAAATATTAAATCAACTCTGATAGACAGAACAGGACATTTTAAAACATTAAAATGGTTCAACAGTGCTAATAAGGTTCAGTATTCATGTGTGTAAATGCATAAATGTCCAGGCACCAAACTATTTACATATACATATATGTATATATATATATATATATATATATATATATATGTATATATGTATATATATATATATATGTAAAAACACAGCTGAACAGATGACGAGAGAATCTATCAGTTTTAAAAAACAGACATAAAAACATTTGATCAACAGAACAAGGAAAAAGGAGAGATTCCAGATATTTTAGTTTCTTTATTTAACAACAGCATAAAACCAGGTAACAAAGAAAATAAAGAAAATAGATGTCAATAAGAGACACAGTTCACCAAATCAGCAGACAATAATCATGTAAAAAGAAAAAAATGAATATACAGTATCAAAGAAAAGAGAATTAGACATTTCTTTTTAAAAATACCAACAGACAGTGAGCTCTTGATGGAGTGATAGTGTGATATCTGACCATGTCTGGTTTTATAAAAAGTAAGATGAAGAACTTAATTTGAGGATTTACTAAAAGATGTCGGGACAGAAAGTGTCGAGAACATTCAGTATATTTATATGTAAACACACATATCTGATGAATATTAATACTGTAGAAAGTACCAGCAGTCTGCATTATGTTATGATACACCTGGTTTGTATTACTTGTTATTTATAGCTTGTTTGGCTTGATATTTTTTCTCGTGTTGGACTGAATTTGTGTCTTTTGTTTTGGTTTTCTTCTTCTTTGTTTTGTGTATTTTGTGAAAATTTGGACAGAAAAACAGCAAATATTCATATCTGAGAAGCTGAAAACGGCTGTAAATCTCAGCATTCTTGCTAAAAAACTTCACTTAAAACGATGAATTGTTTCAATTTAGAAAAACTCTTAATGCAAAAAGTCAAACTGACACTAAGTAAATCTGTAAAGACGAGACAAAGTGACGCCTGCTTCAGTTTAATGTTTCCACCTGCACGTTTTAAATACAGTGAGCTACTATATAATAATAATAATACTGAGACACTCATGAGTTCAAATAAGGACAAATGTTAGCAGACATTCTGTGTGTGTGTGTGTATATATAATCTGTATGTTCAGTAATAAACACTGAAACGTGTGTTTGTATTCTGAACATGTGAGTTAGTCAGACTTTATTATTTATATTTACAGCTTTTTCAATAAATACATGAAAGTTTAAATACTGACTTCTGCAGATGTTACACGTTTTTCTTGTTGCTGTTTGTAAAATCTTAGTTTCTATTTGACATAATTACCTGATGATGAACATTTTATTTTGAAATACGACAGCGTGATGTGTTACAGCGTTTGTTTCCTGTGTGACGTTTTGATTGGAGCGTTTTGTGTTTGAGACTCTGCTGTGAAATTAAAATAGTGTCGTCACGTGACAAATAAAATCAGCTCATGTGGAAGAAACTGAGTGTAAATGTGATCGTGGTCAGATGATATAAAAACTGTTACTGTCAGATATTACTCACTCTGCCTGAGTACTACTGCAGTATTTACACACAGTACAGTACGCACTGAGGGCTTCTCTGTCTGTCAGGAGGGAATATATAAAATAAGCATATTTTCTATTTTTCCTCTTCTCCTCTTTATTTATTTATTTGTCCCTCTCCTTTTCTTTTCTTTTCTATTCTTGTCTTTTTTTAATTTGTTAGTATATTTTTTCTGTTTCTATATTTTAGATTAATTTTCCTTTTTTGTATTATTTTTCATTTTATTTCTTTTTTTGACATTTTGAACATTCAGTTTGTTCACTTTTAGTTAAAAATGACAATTCAAATATTTTTACATTAAATTTGCTGTTAAGAATAACCAGCGAACATTTAGATATATATTTTTCTTTTTTCACTTTTTAGAGTTTGGTCTGTTTATTATTTAGCGTCGACGACTGATGATCCCGTTGTCTCGAGCATTTTAAGATCTGTATCTATATATTATATATAATAAAATATATTATATAACGTGACGTTTGTTGGTGCTGCGTTTGATTGAAATGTTGAAACGCTTTATAAAAAGAGCAGTGTGCTGATATTAGTTTTTGTTAAATATGAAAAATATAAAAACATTCAAGTGGCTGATATTGTATAGTGATAAGGTATAACACATGATAATAATACACGATTGATTTAAAACCCATTATTACCTCGATCATTATGATCATTTGTCTTCCTGTTTTCACTCTCAGCCTGTCTCCATGTCCGTACGCTCTGTCACTTCTTCTGTCAGTCTGTCTCGTGGCTCTCAGGTTAGAAATTAAACACAGGTGAAGTGAACAGAAGTGTGTATGCAGGTGATTATTTTTCTTTTCAATCAATAATATTTTTTCCACACAGGTAAAAGAGCAGCTTACAACAACATACATTTGGTTTAAAAAATATGAACATTACAAACATTTAAAATGCTCACACAGCGAGTGGAAACACAGGACAGCTCATCTTTGGCTTCTGGATGCATGTTTCTCCACATGCAGTCAAAGTCTGATAACAGGTGAAGTGTTTTCAGTCTTCAGCAATGAGGAGGAGGAGGAGGAGGAGGAGGAGGATTATTGTGCTGTCACACACTGCCTCCTGCTGGTGGAAATACACTCCTACACACACAGGGCTCCAAACAAAGAGCTGATTTGAGCTTTGAGGCCGAGCGCTGGAGTAAGACTTGTTTAAAAACTGTAAAATAAGTTTTATAAGACTTTGAGAGTTTAAAGAGTCGGTGCAGTTTCAAACAGACCAGCTGACCTGGAGGCTTCAGCTCTGAACATGTCACTGGGCTGCTAACGATGATAGAAAGTGATTATGGGAGCGCCGGTCCGGTCTCACTGCTCCTCTGTGTTTTCACTGGCAGCTTTCGGAGAGTTGAAGCCGTTCTGTCCAACGATGACGCTGCTGTACATCTTCTGCTGCTCCTCTTTGTATGAATCCTTCACTTTGCCTCTTTTCAGTCCTCCGTCCCTGCAGGACAGAAAACACACACAGTTTACTAATACCACACTGTGAAAATACTCCAAGTATTATCAACAACGTGTACTGTAAGTACTCATTATAAAGAAGAGTGTTATATTATTATATACGTTATATTACTGGATTATTCTCACAGATGAATTAACATGTAAGACACATTTTAATGTTGTGAAGATGAAGCTGATTTGATCTACTTTACACAGTGCTGCTGTATGTTAGAGGATGATCATATATTATGTAAATGAAATCTTCATTAAAGGTTATTTATTAAGTCTGTCCTCTGCAGGAAACGGTCTGTAACGCTGCAAACAAACTGAGTATGTGTTGGAAGTGCAGGTGTGTTTTCATCCCTCAGGATGGAGGAAATACAACTTAAATATTCTGATGTTGTAAAGACAGATGAAGAAGTTATGACCAAATGACAAAGAGACCTTCATGTTGGTGAGTTACTAAATGCACGAGACTTCAGAACATCTCGTGTCAGTCAGAGGTAGATGGTTATGTTATTGTATAATGTCTATATATCTTTTGACGCGGTCACTCGAACTCCTGTTTCCTGTCATATTGTTAACACTGACGTTGCTTGAATAAAATGAATTAATTCATTGTAGTGAAGTAAAAAAAAGTACAATATTTCTCTCTGAAATGAAGTGAAGTAGAAGTACAATGTGGCATAAAGTTAAAAACTAAAGTACTCCAGAATTGTACTTGAGTCCAGTACTGATGATGAGTGAAGCGTAATGAATTCACCATGCCAGGTCCAGCAGGCCTCCCTGATGAGCGATGGCAGATTTCACTCTGTTGGCAAACTGAGCTGCATCCTCCCCGTCCTGCTCACAGCACACAGTACACACACAGTACACACAGTACACACACAGTACACACACAGTACATGTTCATACGCAGTACTCACACGAGTATTACTGCTCATTCAGAGTGTGTGGAAGGTCACAGTAGCTTTATATTAACATGGCTGTCGTATCATATCAAGTTAACTCCTAACAGGTTTTTCATACACTGGACACCTTTAACACGTGTTTCTAGATATTATTTGTTTTACAGAAGTAACAGATGGAAGTTTTAGTTATAGTGAAGTACTCGCTGGGATAAATATATATAGAGAGGTGGACAGGATGTTTACTCTGCAGAGACTCTGCACTATAGTTTCACTTTGGTCACAAGTCGGACTTCAAATAGTCTTAAAGCTTGAGTGCAGGACTTTTACATAACGTAACGTCCGTCACTTTCAAGCCGCTGTCAGACGAGTTCACACAAGATGATTCAGCCGATCACCTTCAGGTAAATCTCTCTGTGTGTCGCAGTATACCAGAGTTTTTAAATCCGGAGCACCGGCAGTAAAACCAGAGCCATGCAGAGAGAGAGTCAACAGAAGCTCAACATGCTCGATGGTCACATGACTGACGTAGACTTCAGGTAGTTCTCTCTACATGGCTCTGGTCTGACGGAGGAGCTGCAGCAACCAGGAGTCTGGAGGAAAAACCTGAGAAGCTCCAAGAAAAGTTCCTGATGCTGCAGATAAAACAGAAACTCTGCGTTCAGAGGAAGGACTACAGTCAGGAACAGAAACTAACAGGAGAACCATCGGTGGAGAGGCTGGAAGAAGAGCAGGGACTGAGGCCAGACAGGATGTAAAATATTACATTTACTCTGCCTGAATAATGGATTACTGTCTTGGAGCTGTGGAGATGTGAGCAGCTCCCCTGTAGGCCGACGTCAGTGTTTGTGTAATTACTGTCACTGCCAGAAGGGGGAGACATAAGCTCAGCACTGCAGCTGTAAACCACAGTGTGGTTACTCATATGATGTCTCCAGTCAGCTGATTATATTCTGCTTTAGTTCATTAGTGCATAATGTGTGGAGTAGGTAGTTGAGAAAAAAAGGTTTGAGGTTACTTAGGTTACCTCCTTGAGGTTACAAGTTGCAAAACCTTCATTTTATGCCCTTTAACCCCCCAACTCCAAAAAAGGAAATAAAAATCATTGTCCCAGACTGAAGATAAAACATTCAGTATATCTGATAATTCAGACACTGTAGTTTGATGTGATGAATAAGCTTCAGATTTGCTGTATGTGTTATGAAAGTCTGCTCCTCCTGACAGATAAGGAGGTGTTTCAGCCAGGTGGAGGTGTACCTGTAGGGTCATGGGAGGGAGGTACCACACGTTGACCACGATGACCCAGCTGGTCATCGTCCGCAGCAGGTAACTGACCATGTTGTATTTGCCGCTGTTCCAGAAAGCGTCACCGAACCGAGGGTCGTACTGAGACACACAGACAACTGGAGTTCACCTACACGCACTTTCTGAAAGGTGCTTTCACACCTCACCTGTGAAAACACTCTGCTGTGTTTGACTGTTTGATTCGGTGTGAGAGCTGTCAATCAAAGTCAGACCCTGCTGTGGCTCCTCTGTGGTGTGAAAGCCAACTGGACTTTATGATGTAGATGTGTTCATTTAGCGTGAATTCAAAAGATAAACTACTATTGTCACTACTGTCTGATTGGTTGCCAACCTCGAGAGGGCGGGTCTTATCATAGTCTCAATCATTGCTTTTACCTTGATGGCGACCGGGTATATTGTCCCTCCTATTTCAAAGCTTCCCTTCTTAAACATCATGACGGAGGTGTTGTTGATGCAGGTTCCTGTTAAAGACAGAGACACAGGCAGAAGTTATCCGACCATAAAACCACCACCATCATCATCCTCACATGACGAGCTACAGCCCAGCAGACTCTGACCTTCAGGGAATATGAGGATGGGCAGTTTGGTCTTAGCAGCGACGTGAGCTCTCAGCCTGCAGACAGAGGAACAGATGGTCAATAGTCTTACAGGAGGAGAACTTCACTCATCATCATAACTCTGCTAGTCCAGACAGGCTGTGCTGTCTGCTTCTGAATATCCTCTTCTTTAGGCTGTTTGTTTGAGTTCAGGAACTCTGATCCTCCACTGAAACCTCGACTCTCATCCATTGTGCTTCAGTCCTCTTGACCTTTGTGTCGCCTGGTGAAACGCCGTGTTTTCTCTGTAATATGGTCAGAAAGCTTCAGTCCGACCCGAGACTGCAGAGACTGTTTAATCTTCAAAACCACAGCTGAGAGAGAATCATCGAACACAGTCGACTTGAATCCTAACTAGGGATGGGAATTGATAAGATTTGATTGATACCAATGTCATTATCGAGTCTGCTTATCGGTCAGATACTTTAGTGATTCCCCTTTAGTGAATCTGCTAACCCTGCCTGAGTGGCTCTAATGTTATTATAACAGGATATTTACCCTCAGTAACGGACGTGCTGCTCGGTTGGGAAGCAGTGGCACTCGTGTGTAGAAAGATGTTTCAGCATATTGCTGGTGTTTCTACCCTTAACGTTACCTGAAATGATCATTTTACAGACATCACATCTAGCACTCTTCGTGAACTGAAGCCAGGCTTTGGGCCGTTCCTTCCTCTCCGCCATGACTCCTTCTTGTTGCAAGTTTCCAGCAGCGTAGACGCATGAGTTTGACGTCATTGTTTTGCAACGTGCAACTGTCAGAAAAACACTCCAGCATTGCTAAAAGGTACAGCACAGAAGTAAGAAAACAACCAGGTCACTGGATTCAGCAGAAGTCCTGGAAGTTCCTCTCCTCATTCTTCTGTCCTGCTCATCAGCTCCGACTAAACTCCTAAACTGCCTCGTCTGCCAAGTCTGAAGCCTCAGACGACTCCACGCAGCAAAAACACTTTTCATACACTCACACATTACATTTACAGTATGTGAGTGATGCATGTTACACATGTTAATACTTCTACTTTGTTAATCCCTGACCTGACAACATTTGTTATTTACTGTGCACTGCTTCTTACAGCGCCTCATGTCGACAGTATGAAACTGTAAGCAGGGTCGCCAACTTTGGGTACCTGGCTGGAGTGAGATTTTGATGCCATGGTCCATGGGCTTAATCACGCATACGAGCATGTGCACTTTATCACGTGCACATATGGACTCAATTCACCATCAGGGTTTAGTGTGCACCTTACACATGTGGCGAGAGTGGGACCTTATATTGTAAGAGTTAAGGATATAGCCTGACTACGCCACCCTGGGAAATACTCACAATTTCATAATATTAGACAAACACTAACTGTTCATTCACTAATGAAAGTCAAAGACGTGTTGTTTCCAATTTGAAAACTACACCGTTTTACTGAATGTTCACAAGTAGCAAGAACCAGAAATAAACAAAAAGAAACACAAGAACCTAACATACTCCAGACACATAGCCAATACATGACCACACACACAGAGAGACAAATCTACACATGAACACACACACACTCACTCACTAGCCTTGCTTGAACACTTTCTGCGCTTCAGCTCAGGGTTTTCTGCCAGAACAGCTGTCAACACGCGATAAGCATCGCGCACATATTGCGGACCAAACAGAGTAATTTAAGAGCCTATACTCATAGAATGGGGGTTACAGTACGTAACCAACGGTACGTGCGCTCGCCTGTTCATCTCTGTTGCTGTCGCAGCGTTTTGCCGTGAGAATTGTTTGGGCAGCGTGAGAGTTGGCAACACTGCTGTAAGAGAGCAGCACGTCGCACTGTTTACCACCACGTTCCTTTACAACTACAACCATGTTTAAACCCATGTTTGAGGTCCTTCTGCTGCTGATATTTGGAGTCTACAGTAGTTTAGGTTTAGTTTGTCTCGGTGTGCAGCTTACTGATAAAGTAAGCAGCTCTACAGTGAAGCAGCGGAAGACGGTGTGGGCAGAGTCATTATCATTATGAGTTTACTGTGTAAAGAAGCCAAAGGACAACTGAAGGCTGCCAGCTGACTAAAGCTCTTTACACAGCAGAGGCAAATTCACCGCAATAATATTTTTCCAATTAATATCCTGTCAATGAACCTGTGGTGGAAAATTACTGTTGAACAACTCAAAAGGTTCAGACTGTCCACTCGTAAAGATTAGATTAGATTGTCCGACTGTTTTCGTTTCACAAAAGGCTGTCCTGTATGATAATAAGGACAGTTCGTGGAGACGGAGCTTCATTATGACAGTGGTGGGTTTTGACCCTGCTGAGTAGTTATTGTGGACAGCAGTGACTTTGTGAAGTCTTTTCTGCTAATGCTAGCTACTCGGTTAATGCTAACAGTATGCCGTTGTTGACTTCTTTCATTTAGAGGAATCAGCAACAGGTCATCATCACTTGACGTTGACTCCAGCTTTTTTTATGAGCTATACTCGCACGCATTAAATGCTATTTCGTGTTGTTTATTCTTGATGTGTGAAGAGCTTAACACTGAAACACAGAATAGCTTTTACAATATTTTAGCACTATTTTAAAAGTGCATACAAATGAAAGAATCCTTGTTGCTGGTGTTTCCTGCAGAGTCGTCCCTTCCTGTTCTAACAGACACCTGCAGTAAAGGTGCTTCTTTGACTCTCTGTCCGTCTCACCTGCTGGTCACAGTGTGGCGGTCTTTCATCTCCGACCTCTCAAACCAAACATGAGGACACGACTTCACCATTGACCTCTGAATGACCCCCATCAGACCTCCGTGAATCTGACCCACCTGTGGACGACACAGAGCACAGAGCGGTGACATCACCACATCTAAACACCTGGAATAAGAGACGCTGACCCGCCTGTTGATGACACTCACCATGGCATAGCAGCCGTCATTGGCCAGAATCACAACATCGATCGGTGTCGTGTGATTTGCAACACAAATTCCTCCTTTCTGAGGCTTATTTTCTCTGTAGGAACAAGACCATAGTTTTAACTACTTTATATACAGTTAGCTAGTTTGAACTGCTTTATATACAGTTAGCTAGTTTGAAATACTTTATGTACAGTTAGCTAGTTTGAACTGCTTTATATACAGTTAGCTAGTTTAAAATACTTTATGTACAGTTAGCTAGTTTGAAATACTTTATGTACAGTTAGCTAGTTTGAACTGCGTTATGTACAGTTAGCTAGTTTGAACTGCTTTATACACAGTCAGCTAGTTTTAACTGCTTTATATACAGTTAGCTAGTTTGAACTACTTTATGTACAGTTAGCTAGTTTTAACTGCTTTATATACAGTTAGCTAGTTTGAAATACTTTATGTACAGTTAGCTAGTTTGAACTGCTTTATACACAGTTAGCTAGTTTTAACTGCTTTATGTACAGTTAGCTAGTTTGAACTGCTTTATACACAGTTAGCTAGTTTTAACTACTTTATATACAGTTAGCTAGTTTGAACTGCTTTATATACAGTTAGCTAGTTTGAACTGCTTTATGTACAGTTAGCTAGTTTTAACTACTTTATGTATAGTTAGCTAGTTTGAACTACTTTATACACAGTTAGCTAGTTTGAACTGCTTTATGTACAGTTAGCTAGTTTTAACTACTTTATACACAGTTAGCTAGTTTGAACTGCTTTATGTACAGTTAGCTAGTTTGAACTACTTTATGTAGTTAGCTAGTTTGAACTGCTTTATACACAGTTAGCTAGTTTTAACTACTTTATGTACAGTTAGCTAGTTTGAACTGCTTTATACACAGTTAGCTAGTTTGAACTACTTTATGTACAGTTAGCTAGTTTTAACTACTTTATATACAGTTAGCTAGTTTTAACTACTTTATATACAGTTAGCTAGTTTGAACTGCTTTATGTACAGTTAGCTAGTTTTAACTACTTTATGTATAGTTAGATAGTTTGAACTGCTTTATAAACAGTTAGCTAGTTTTAACTACTTTATATACAGTTAGCTAGTTTTAACTACTTTATATACAGTTAGCTAGTTTAGTCCAGTGGTTCCCACCCTAGGGGTCTGGCCCCTCCAAAGGGTCACCAGATAAATCTGAGGGGTCGTGAGATGATTAACGGGAAAGAAGAAAAAACAAAGTTCTGTTACACAAATCTGTTTTCAGTTTTTGGACATCTGAAACATGACGAGGACACACAACTACTCACTGAAGAGGTTACAAGTCAAAAAGTTTGGAAACACTAGTTTAATATTTAAAAGCATGCTGTAATTTATAAACTTGTTTTTAATGTAAAATCTAAAAGCAACCAGTAACTCCAGCAGTCAGATAAATGTGGTGGGGTAAATACCTTAAAACTGTACCTCGTACTTGAGTAAATGTTACTTTCCACCATTGTTTGTTGGCAGCTCCTGATGTGTGAAATGAAGCTAATAAATGACAGAATGAGGATTCAAGTGTAAAACCAGCAGCTGGAACTGACTTGTTGTGGTAGTGGATGGTGGCTGACAGTCCTCTGGCACAGATCCTGTAGCAGGTCAGATGGACCAGCTCGCTCAGCCAGTTCTTGGCACTGATACACACACAGGAAACACACAAGGTTTAGAGCCAAAACTTTACACATTTTCTTTTAAGCTTGTGCTGTGTTGCTGTACCTGCTCTCAGGCAGAAATCCAACCAGAATTGTTCCGATCACGAGCCACGAGAGGCCGATGATGGCCAAAGTAATCCTGCAGGAACACAAGAGGGAGGTCGTGTTGAAAAGTCTTTTCTGTGACTAATGTTAAAGGATAACTCTGGTTCATTACAACTTGGAAAACATCAGGAACTCATCAGGAGTGTGAATTTTCTGAGCGCCACAATCGAAATGACCTAAAAGACTCTTTTTATTATCAGAATTTGATCCTGTCAGTCCATTAACATTTGGAAAGTCTAAGGAGCCGTGTGATTTAATTATTTTATCCCATTCATGTGTGCAGGGAGCCAACAGGAAGTCAGCCGGCTCAGCCAGAAGAAGACTTGAACATGCGTGCTCTCAACTGGCTCGGCTGGAGAAGGACTCTACTGAGCATGCTCTATGGCCCAAAACACGGCAGCGTGAGGAAGCCGTGGATGCTTTTTTGGTGTATGCTCCCAGTGAGCAGAGGACTGAATAGGGCGCCATTTGAGCCCAGCCACCCTGCAGAGGAAACTCATTTCGGCTGCTTGTATCTGTGATTTTATCCAGAAAACAAAAAGTTGTAATAAACCTGATTTATCCTTTAATACTGTTGTGCTGCATGCCTCTTCAGAAAGCTGAGGATGCTGAGTCTCAGACTGACCTCAGAGGGAAGAGGATGCAGTAGCGTACGAAGACGCCGAGGCCCCAGATGATGGTGAGACGGAGGCTGATGTAGCGGAAGTTCTGGTTGGTTCGGGTGAGGAGGTTCCAGGAGGCCAGCTCCTCGGAGGAGAAGCGCTGGGTCACCTGGTCGTCCACGATACTCTCCAAACCTTTCTTGGAGAAGTAGAAGGCGTCGCTCAGCGCAAACTCCCCCCCTGCCAGAGACCGAGAGCTCCGCAGCTGCTCCATCTCCTCCTCCATCGAGCCCCCCGCTCGCTCAATGATCCCTGGGACACAAAACTGTAGGTTACATCGAGACCGATACATTCACCGATACTTACTGCATATTGATCAGCTATGTTTGAGATCATTTAGAAACAGTGTCTCCTGCTCGTACATTTTCTGCTGATTGACTAAGCGATTAATTGACTTACAGTTTCAGTTCAACTTATATTGAAATTTTAGAGTTTAAAGTGGAAAGAGCTCTGTAGTGTTACCTGTCTAACAGAGTGTAACTCTGTTTCTAAATGACCTCAAACATATCTTTAACATTTACTGTTACTGATCCACTAACATATACGCTCATTAAAACAAACGTCTGTGTGATAAATGTTTGGGTGTGTCTCATCATCTTATTTACAGTCTGTATCCACACCTTTGTGTACACAGTGTTTAACTCGACTAGAGTTGGATGTGAGAAACGTCACACACACTCTGCATGCAGCACACTGTGCAACATCAGATATGTGAGTCATTAACTAACACAAGAAGACACCTCTGTGTATTTTAAATAAATACAAATAGATGCTCTAACTATGAACATGTTCTGACTCATAATAATAATAATAATCAGCTGCTTATATTAATAATCCAACAGGTTGTTGAGTTTTCCACGTGTAGATGTTTCTGTGATGGGAACTCTTTGTAAAGCTTGAAATGAGACTAAAACCAGCTGCAGCAGAGGAGCAGAGTGCATTATGTGGAAGCAGAAACAGTCTGAGGATCACGAGGATGCTGACCTCTCACAAATGTTTAACCCCTTCATGCACAGCTCTGTTTCCCCGGATCTTATCACTATAATCTCCAGAATGAGGGAGGCTCTGTGTTTTTAGCAGCAGGCAAACAGCAGGAATTTGATGTATGCTAACATGTGGTTAAAAGATGAATTCATCTGTAAACAGTATCTTACTGGTTTCCAGGAATTAGTTTTATCTCTAAATACTGAAAATGTCTGCATCATGACATTGTGGCGATGAGTTCTTAACACCCTGCTGCACACACATCCTCGATTGTTTGTAAATGGGGAAACCAGTCCACACGGACAGAAAATGGTACTTATATGGATATTATGTGGTATTTGTGGTGCAGTATGTGTTTATAGAGCTGTCTGTGATACTGCAGGTTAACTGTAGATTGATTGTACGTGTGCTGCTACGTCAACTGTGTTGAATGCCCAAGACACAAAGAGAGACGATAAAGGCTAATCTAATCTAATCAATATGTAAAAGTACTTCATGTTCAGTAATATACGTGTATGCACAGACTGAATTTCTGGGGATTTCTACTTTGCCCTGTAGTAATGAAAGAAATACTGCACGAGAGTGTAATGAGTGACACGCCGGCAGACTGCTGCTTGTTAATGTGCAGTAGAGTGACACACAGAGCCACTGTTTGACTGTCTGACTGTTTCACTGTGAACTGCATGTGGGCACGAGTCTGCTGTTTGGCTAAAGTTATGCAATCTGCTGTTGCATCATCATCCTGAGACGAGCCATGTGTGTTTCACGCTGCATCCCGACATCAGACGCTGGAACTGACCAATGGAGAGCCCCCATACACACACACACACACACACACACACACACACACACACACACACACACACACACACACACACAGAGCGTCACATGATCTCCGTGTGCAGCTGAAACAAATCCCTCACACAGCAGGACACAATGTCCTGAGAGCACAAACAAGGAAATACAGCTGCTGCTTCCCACCGCAGCCCTTCAGTCATGACTGACCCACGTAATGCCTCACGTCTCCTGAACCTGGTTCATATATTTATTTCTTTAGTCGCTTTAATCTTTAATTTAAAAGCCTAACCAGAGACAGGGGCTGCAGATCAGCTTCAGCTAGACGTCCTGTATAAGACCAGGGCTGCAAACAACATTTATTTTTACTGTCAATGAATCTGCTGATTATTTTCTTGATTAATCGTTTTGTCTATAAAATATCAGAACATAGTGAAACGTGTTATAATTCCCTTCAGCTCCAGGTGACGTCTTCACACGTCTTTATTTGTCCGACCAACAGATATTCAGTTAACTAAGATGTACGACAAAGAAAAGCATCAAATCCTCACACATGAGGAGCTGGAGCCAGCAAATGTTCTGTGTTTGTTCTGCAGCAGGTTTTAACAAGCAAGAAGAAGGTGTGGAATAAATAAGACGATATCTCTGGTTCTGCTGCATCGATTTAGATTCTTTGTTTTTATCTGTCAGCTTTTTTGTTCGTTTGTTTTGTTTTTGTGATGCAGCTGTTGTTGTGGTTATGACACTGGTGACACTGATGACAGTCACAAGCTAGAAGGGGAAACATCTCCAGAAGGAGACAACAAGTGCGGCTCCATCCGCCTGTTTTTATGTGTGTTTATTTGTGGAAACATCGCAGATTAAAAAAACCCAGTTTCCTGCTGTGTGAGGAGTAACAGTTGGTGTGTGGATGAACCCAGAACCAGCCTGAGTGAATAAATGCTGGCGTCCATGAAGCCTGTGAGTCAAAGTGAAGGGCTGAAAACATCAGGTGTGTGTGGAGCGATGAGGAGGCTGCAACCTTCCTCACATGAACACATGAAACTAACAGAAAGCTCGTATCTCCATCATGTTCTCCACATGGTTTTCTCTTTGAGTGACGTCGTCTCGCTGTGTCCTCTTCTTCTTCTGTGGTGCTTTAATGGCAGCGACTGGAGGATTAGCTCCACCTGCTGTTTACCTCCATCAACCAATCAACTCATGTTCACACAGCAGCAGTGGGTGGAGACCAGCAGCAGGTCAGGTTATCTGTTCAGGAGTTTCTGGAAATTTTCAAGATCTCTTAACAAACAAGCTGCTCCATCATCTGTGTTTTGTTCTGTGAACACAAAATAACTCCACACAGTCTCTCAACTACTGTACTTAAGTATAATTTTACGGTACTTGTACTTTACTTGAGTATTTCCATTTTATGCTACTTCATACTGAACTACAGTTACTCTACAGCCGTAGTTTTACAGACAAAACATTTGACCATCTTATAAAATATGAATCACTGTCATAGATTTAACTAAAATACTACTCACACATTAACACATCAGTAATAATGATAATGTAATATATAATAATATATCAGTCAGTCTGCATAACGAGTACTTTTACTTTTGATACTTTAAGTACATTTTGCTGATAGTACTTATTGTACTGTAAAAACTGTATTTTTACTTAAGTACGGTTTTGAATGAAGTATTTGTATTGCTACTTTTATTTAAGTAAAGTATTCAAATACTTCTTCCACCACAGTCATTTACTAACTAATTTCTTTATTTCTTTATTTTCCTTTTTCTTTTGTTAGATTTATTTTATTTATTTATTATATTTATAAATTTTTATTTCTATTAGGTGTTGCTCCGGGGTATTTTACATATTTGTATTTTTATTGATGATTATTGATTGTCTGAAGTCAGGCCTGTGTGAATTCACATATTTAAGGTTTTAAGCCTGATGAAGTGAATCGCTGTTAATTAAAGATCTTTGATTATATATTTGTATGATAAACTGACTCACCGTTGGGCAGAGGCACAGGCACACTGGGCTGCTCCTGCCGTCCCCTCTGGATCCGTAACGTGGCCCACTACAAAGATTAGATTTAGTTATTTTCAGATGACCTCTGACACGATGCCGGCTGCTGCACATTTCCTAACTGTTCAAATATATTAAGTAAGGAGTGAAGAGGGCGACCACAAGTTCTCCTGAGGACAGAGTTAAAGACTAAACTCCAACAGAAAGACGCTCTGTTACCTCCAGGATTTTGACGAGCACCTGGATGTAGACCCCGGTGACCCCCAGAGAGAGGCCAAACATGGCAGGTAGCATGATGAGGAACACCACCACAAACATCCACACCTGGAAAACACCTGCAGCCACACACCAGAGGTCCTCCATCGCTGACAGCTGAGGCAGCCACAACTCTGCAACGCTGAGGTCACGTCATCGTCTGCAAACAGGACGAACAACACCAGACTCAATGTACTTTTCAGCCAAATTAACAGAGCAGCTCTATGGACGGCAACGTCAGTCTGCCTCAAATATCTCAACAACTACTGGACGGATTGCGATGAAGTTTCGTACACACATTCATTGTCTCCAGAAGATGACTCCTACTGACTTTGGTCATCCTCTGACTTTTCCTCTAGCGCCACCATAAGGTTTAGTTTATGACCAAATACCTGCAGAACTACTGACATTCCCATCAGCCTCAGCTGCTCTCTGTGTTTCACAGAGCTGAAACAACGACAGAAAATTAGAAAAAGTGACTATTTTGATAATAGTTTCATAATTTTTCAATCAAAAGTGCTGAACATGAGCTGGTTCCTGCTTCTCCAGAGTCTCAGATGTTCTGCTTTTCTCTGTTTTATATCTCAGTAAACTGAATTTCATTGGCTTTTGAAGACGTCACCTTGGGCTCTGGGACATTTTTCACTATTTTCTGACATTTTATAGACCAAACAATTAATAAGTAAATCAAGACAATAATCAGCAGATTGATCGATAATGAAAGTAATCGTTAGTAAACTGATGCAATCTAAATCAGCACATTTCGAATTATTCTGTAGAACCGAATAATGATTACTTTATACAAACAGGTGTTGCAAACACAGACTAAACTTTTCACACGTTTAAACTTTCTAATATAAGCTTCATTAAATAGTTAATTACTAAAACAGTAGAAATGGAAATCTCTCTACACACAACACAAGCCTATGAGATCGGAAACCACTGGCTTTAACAATAAACTGCATTTTATAAGCTTTTCATATATTTTCTGTGTAAAACACATACTACTACATACTATTACTACTATACATGTAGTATTAAGTACAACGTCACAGTACAAGATTTCCCTCTGAAATGTGGTGGAGTAGAAGTATGACGTTGCATAAAGTACTCAAATAAAGTACAAGTACTCAGTGGTGGAATGTAACTAAGTACATTTAGTCAAGTACTGTACTGAAGTACTATTTTAAGGTACTTGTACTTGAGTTTTTCCATGTTATGCTACTTTATACTTCTACTCTACTAGATGTTAGAGGGTAATATTGTACTTTTAATTCAATTTTTCATACAAAACATATGATTATCTAATAAAATATGTTGCATCTTTATATATGTACATCTTTACAGTAGATTATATCTTTATAAACAGCATATAAAATAGTTCAAAGCGGCTATATCTCAACCAGCTAAACCACTAAAATGCTGCTCACATGTTAATGCATCAATAATAATCCAATAATAAAATATTATATAAAATAAATATAATAATTTAACATTATGAAAGGGAACATTTTGCAAAACGAGTACTTTTACTTTTTGGTACATTATGCAGATAATACTTCTGTACATTTACTTTGAATACATGTAATGGAGTATCTCTGTACAAGCTTGTATTTGTACTTTTAGGATCTGAATACTAACTGACTGTATTTAAGTAAAGTACTTGAGTTGTGTACTTCTTCAGCTGGTGTTAACTAGCTGAACGGTAAGAAGTAGCCGGACCGTTAGTCCGAGAGTTCAGCGTTATATAAACTAAAGTAAAGTAACAGCTAAAGAACACAACAGACACAAACAACACACATATATATATATAAATATATGTTAAATAAATACCTGAGAGTCGGTGAGACAGTCGCCGCAGTGTAAAACGTCCTGTTGCAACAAAGAAACGGTATCTTGTGTTCCCAACGTTAAGCCAACTCAGTGGGTCGTTTAAAACACGCCCCTCCGGTAGCTTCCTAATGGCGGACTGCGCTGGAAAAACGCAGACTTTTACTGCGGTTATATTGCGCTTCAGTCACGCTTCTGATTCATCTTTGTAGTCAACAAGCAGCATGGCGGAGCCGACTGTCCGTATGTCTGGGATTGTTTTAGCGTCTCTAATGTTCCAACATGTTAACAGTGATTCAGACGTGGTGAGAAATACATTCATATCTCATTAAAATCGATGTTTACAACGGACCCTGCTGGGCGGTCAGGTTAAAATGTTTCGGGTTGAGGAGGGAAGCTAGCAAACAGAACATAAGTGTCCCAACGTTATTAACAAACTTTTAAGTTGATTCGTTCTTGTTTAATAGTTTAATTGTTGAGGTTTCAGCCTGGAGTTTGGAGCACTGGAGAAGTGTTTGTCGTTCAAGTGAAGCTAAAACTCCCACCATGCTATTGCTGCAACTTTTTAAACCAAGCTAAGAGTTAACAGTCCCGACACACCAGACTCCGTTCAAAAATCTCAAAATTAACGTGACACCAATTATGGACAAGTATACATACCTTGTGAAATGTGACTAAATACATTTTAAAAGGCATGTCGGTCTGCTGGTAAATTCGGTAAATGTATAATTCAACAAGCGATTCTTACACGAGTCACATATTTAACATAAATAACTGGTGCCCAGTTACCGCCCATCACTGAGTTGTACTGGAATATGTCTGTTTACTTTACATCAACAGTTGTTCCATCATATCAGACAAATACAACATAATTTCAGCACCATCTTTTAAAAGGTTTAAATTATTTGGGCTGCGGCTCATTATTATCATCAGTCTCTAAGAAGTGGGTCAGAGAGCTGCAGCTGATTCTTCCTATGTCAAAGAATTGATTTTATAATATTACTGTTGGTTTATAAAGCACTGAATACATTTCTGATCGGCTGCTCTGTTGTGAACCGTCCAGACCTCTCAGGTGGTCTGGGACAGGTCCACTTCCTGCCTCCAGATACACCACATATCTGGAACAAAACTCCCAGAAAACTAGTAAAAGTTTGCTCCAACTCGAAGCTCTTTAACACTGAGGTTTAAATCTTTTCTGTTTGCCTTTTATTAAATTAATTTTGGGACTATTCCTAAAATGGTGATATCTTTAAATGTCTTGTTTTCTTCAAGCAAAAGTCCAAGAACCCAAAAATATCCAGTTTACAATAATGTATGACAAAGAAAAGCAGCAAATCCTCTCATTTGAGAAGCTGGAATCAGATAATATTTGCACCACAGCTCACAAACACTCTTTAATGTTAATATCCAACATATGATCACAGAGCAGGAGTTTAAAGGTTGTGTCCGGTCACTCTGCAGGAAGGTCTCATCCTCGGAGAGAGCAAGTTAGAGGAGCAGATCACCATCAGTGACTCTCAGGCGGATCACATCCACATCGAGGAAATATACAGTGAGTTCATGTCGGTCGCATGCAGCGTTTCATCCCCACTGCCACATGATAACACGTCTGTATGTCCTCAACAGATGTCCAGAAGCACATCGCCTGCCACAAACTGAACAGGTGAGTACTGGACAGGAGATAATGTCTGATCTCAGACCTGTGCTGTGTCTCAATGCGGATACTTCTATTAGTACACTGCCATGTAGTACACTGTGTACACTATAGCTGTGTCTCACTTCAGGGGCCGCATCCTTCCAAGGCTGCATGAAGAAGACTGAATGCGTCACAGCGGCGCAACAAGGCAGATCCAACAACGCCCGGTTCAGCCTTCATGGTCTATGAAGGCCGCGTCTTCGTAGACCGCGTCCTTAGAAGGATGCAGCCCCTGAATTGAGACACAGCTTATGTACTTACTAGCATAGTGCGTGAATTCTGACAGTGTAGTGTTGTCTCAAATCAAACGCAGCACTTACCGGAAATGACGATCGCAACATTTTACCTCTTGTTCTTCTTTTTAATGGCGAGTTGCAGCCGGGCGGAGCGTTGTCGTCGACACTTGACCACAATTGTTGCCCACCAAAATATCTGCCGGCTCGTTTGCTCACTTGACTTCAATTCAATTTTATTAAAAATGAACATGCTTTTACTTTTAGCCATAACAATCGCAACCACGGCCGCCATTTTCATCCGGGTACTTATAGTGCTGCGTTTTGCCATACTTGTCAGTGTGAACGCACTTATGCACTCAAAATATTAAGTGGAAGAACAGAAGAACGTGAACTGAGACGCAGCTCTGATCTCGTCTGGCTACAAGTGTCAGCAGCTGTTTGATAGATAGATAGATAGATAGATAGATAGATAGATACTTTATTGATCTCCAAGAGAAATTCACATTTCCAGCAGCTTGAAAGGTGGAAACATAAGGGCATGCAAGTAAATACAGTAAAAATGCAAAAAGAAACTATAATAAAAATAGAAGGTAAAAATACAATATAAAATAACAATATAAAATTTAAAAATATGAAATTTAAAAAAATTAGCATCTGGCAGTTCTTGTTCAAAGTTGATGATCTCTGTGTTTGTAGCTTCTACAACAGTGTAGGAGAGGTGGACGTGGACACTGTGAGGAAGATCCTGGCAGACAATAAGCAGGTAAGTCAGAAACATCCACCTGACAAACGTTTGAAGGACTGAAGTGTGGATTTGAAATGCGGTGCTGACTCTGTGTGTAACACCTGGAGGAGAGCGTGATTGGTTGGTACCGACAGCGCAGGAACAGCGACCAGCAGATGACGTTCAGAGAGAAGATGGTCCACGAGAAGCTGAAGACGTCTCTGTCCAACCCTCACATGATCTTTGTGCTGCTGACGCCCAGCAAGTTAACAGCTGCAGATTCCACCCACAGGATGGAGTACGCTGCCTTCATCTCCCGCAGCAGCAGGTGACCGACGCTGCTCTCAGGTGTTCACATTCACACACCTGTTCTCTTCAGGTGTTCAGCCGCTCTCACAGACGGCTCTCTAATCTGATCTGGGAACGATAAACCTGGTCTCTGTAATCAGGGTAGGGGGTTAGAAAAACCAGATTTTTACTATTTACTTTTTACTATTTTACAGTACTGAAATACTGTACTTAAGTACTACTTTGAGGTACTTGTACTTTACTTGAGTATTTCCATTTTCTGCTACATCTCAGAGGGAAATATTGTACTTTTTACTTCACTACATTTATCTGATACCTTTAGTTACTTCACAGATTCAGATTATTAATACAAAATATGATCAACAAATAAATGATGATGTATTATTATCTGTTAAGATAAAACTTTATTGATCCTCGGGGGGAAATGCACCAGCTCCACCTTTAAACATTAATGCATCAGTAATTATAATCCAATAATATAATATAAATGATTCTGCATAATGAGTACTTTTACTTTTGGTACTTTGAGTATATTTTGATGCTAATACTTTTATACTTTTACTGAAGTAAAATTCTGAATGCAGGACTTTTACTTGAGTAAACGATCGGAGTACTATTATTCATGTTGTAACAGACAGCAGAAGTCAGTATTTGAGTGTTTTCTGCTCTGATGATGATAAAGTGTATTCCCTGTCCTGTGGAGGCGGTTCATGAACGTTCCCGTGTTGGTCACCAACCTGGGTCTACTGGAGCAGCTGGCTTACTGGAAGGTGTCGGCCTCGTGCTCTGCAGTGGGTTATAACGTCACCATGAAGAGACACGGGTACGATCCTGCATGCAGTGAAGACGAGGTCACATCACATCTGCGTCTCTGCTCGTTGAAACCTGAAGCTTTACTTCTTGTGTTTGCTCCAGGTCTAAATTCTTCTCCTCCAACGGGCTGCTGAGAGAAGTCAACGAGGTGAACAGGATGAACGAGTCTCTGCAGGCGGAGCTGCAGGTGAGCAGCAGAGGGAACCTGCTGGAGGGTGTGTTTTAACTTCCTGCTGCTTCACACACTCACACTCTTGTGTTTCCTGTTGGACAGAAAGCGTGCAGCGGCGTGGAGGAGAGCGAGCGCCTGGTCGAAGCTCTGCAGGCAGAAGTTTCAGCTCTCAGGAGGAGACTGAGGGAGAAGAAGCAGAGCGGAGCAGGAAAAGGTTCGCTGGTGTCTTTATGTGTCCGACTTTCACTCAGTACAGTCATTCAGGAAATAATGAAACGATGATAAATGATGGAGGCCAACAGAACCAGATGGTGTTGATCCGGTGACACGTACTGTAGTGCTGGAACTGCTGGAACAAAATCAGGACCTGGATTTAGTCTCAGAAACCAGCAGAGCTGAAACCATTAGTCGATAGAAAAATAATCTGCAAGTGTTGAAAATGGATTAATCTTTCTAATAGAGAGGCGAAGTCCCTCCCCTTCAGGTGGACCACCTGGGACCTGATTTTGGAAAAAATATGTACGGGAGTCAACAGCGAGAGACAAATAGTTCCGTTTGAATGGTGGCTTAAATTACACACATTATGTTTGTCAAGTTAAAAGTCAAAGTAAGTTGCAGTTTGTCATAAAGACAGTAAAGTAGTTTTGTCTTATACTTCAATAGTTTTACGACAAACTGCAACTTTCTTGACTTCAGAATGATCTTTTGACAAACATCATATGTCAGTTCATAGCACGATTCAAACGGGTCTCTCGCCATTAACTACCGTACATATTCTTTCTAGGTTCCCGGGTTTCCACAGTGTGGTGACTCAGGTTGTCTTGGCGACTAGTTTGTTTGCTAACAAGCTACAAACAGATGAGCCAGCTTTGGAGATGCACGCTTATTTTTCCTTTTTTGATGGAGCTAGGCTAGCAGTTTCCCCCATGGATGAGGGTCTCATCTCTCTCTGTAGATGAGACGTAGGCCTCTCTGTAACGGATGCACCAAGGTGAAAGTGGTGATGATCAGTAATGAAGGACGGTGCAGCTGAGCTTTAGTCTCATGGTGATCAGGCAGTGCAGGTGTTCAGTGAGTGATCTGATGAGCAGGACTGTTCTCTGTCTGTCAGCAGCTGCAGACGATGATCCACCTGAGCAGAAGAACAACCTGCTGCTGCAGAAGGCCGTCAGAGCTCTGCTGGCCTGCTCTCCTCTCTTCCACTCTCAGACTTTAACCCTCGAGGGATTTCCTGTTCGTGACGCCTGCTGCAGCACCGAGCAGGATGAAGATGTTTCCACGACAACACGGAGACACTCGGACACAACAGACGTTCAGGAAACTGTGTCCCTGCTGCGTCCCGGCAGGACGAACTCTCGGAAAAGGCTGAAGGAAATGCTGCCGGGAGCGGAGAGGAAACGCAGGAAAAGCAAATGTTGATGTGAAGTTATCTGCTTTGTATTCATGGAACCCAAACACTTTTAATTGGCTCTCGTTGGTTGTTAACTCGTTCACATTAAACTGATTTTAATGTCACTAAACACAGTTATGATGAGAACGTTCTGTCACACAGCAAGTTCACCCTGTACAGTTACCTGACGTATGTTGAGAATTGTTTAAAGATGTTCTTTTTGATAAAAATGACTTTGCAGTCATTTAATAAACAGACATGCAGTTTTATTGTGTGGAAACAAGCTAACAGTCTCCAGCCATGCTAGCAACTCTGTGAGGCTGCTTTGAGCTAAATGCTAACATCAGCATGCTAACATGCTCACACTGACAATGCTAACATGATGTTTAGCAGGTAGAATGTTCACCATCTTAGTTTAGCGTGTTAGCATGCTAGCATTAGCTAGTTAGCAGTAAACACAGAGTGCAGCTGAGGCTGATGGGAATGTCTGTAGTTCTGCAGGTATTTGGTCATAAACACATTAACATGTTGACCCGATGATGGCGCTAGATGACGAGTCAGAGGATCAGATACCTGATTATCACACTGGTACCTGTAACTGAGTGCAGTAACAGCTGATGAGATGTTTTCTGTCATAGAGGAAGAATCACAAGTTTTTGACCAACATTAGTTTCTAAAAGATTTTGGCAAATTTCAACGGAACTTTTACCGACTGTTTGGCTGCGTGATTTTAGCTTGTTTTGTTTCCTGAAGACCAGCTGTGAAATGTGGTCAGTCTCCCTTCTGTTCCTGAGCTATGGTGTTAGGTAATGGTTACTGTGCTTTTCCAGGACATTGACATCACAGTGAAATTGACCTTTGACCTTTTTGGGTAACTCAATTCTTGAGTTATGGCCAAAAACGTGTTTTGTGAGGTCACAGTGACCTTTGACCACCAAATTCACCATCAGTTCATCTTTGAGTCCAAGTGGACATTAAAAATAAGATTAGAGGAAAATAAAGCGTTTTGTGAAGCAGAGCTGTTTAATATTTCCTGCCTCAGTCTTGTGACCTCTGTGGGCTTCAGAATGACGTGAATGCATCTGTCACACCTGATATTTATTAAGTATATAAGTATGAATGTATGAGCTGTAAAACAAAGCACCTTTTTAACTTGTGAAGCTGCAGGTCACAGAGATCCACTGTACAAACTGACAGCAGTCACACGGCTCAGAAGAGACTTTAATTAACAAATTACAGATTCATCACAGGAGACAACACACACACACACAATGATCCACTAGTCCAGATGTTTGGTACCACAGATCTTGGGATCCCTCATGAACTCTGGATGCTTGTGGGTCACCGACATGAAACCTGCATGGAGAAAGTTGTGTTGATTATTCGAAAGAAAGATCGCTAAACATTTGATGGTTCCGGGCGTCAAATGTGAGAATTTGCTGTTTTCTTGTCTTTGATGATAATAAACTGAATCTGTTTGGGTTCTGAACTGTTGCTCGGACAAAACAAGACATTTGCAGACGTCACCTTGATATTTTTCAATGTTCTCTGGTGTTTTATAAGTAGTAAAAGAATATTTGGAAAGTAACCTTTGGGTGCAGGCAGCCCTGACTTACTGCTTTGGATATGGATGTCAAACATTTTGTAGAAATTGCGGTCTGCTTGGATTCATGACAGCTGTGATGGATTCCAACAGTACAAGTTTTCAAGGAGAAAAAACAAACAGAAACTTCTCGAATCCTGTCTTCACTGTCCATCACTGACTGCAGTGTTTAACAAACACACATCACTAAATGTGCTAATTAAACCCATTTTGGTCACTTGTTTTACAGCCATGGTGCCCGTAGAGGTGAGTTTGATATTAAAATTACATATTTTGGGAGAAACATCACTTTAAAGAAAACATACCCATTGAGTGAGCTTTCTTTATAGCTTTTGAGACTTCCTTTTGTTTTCTTCCACATAAGCCTGTAAAACACAACAGAGACGACATGAATCAGTCCGCAAACTGCTGACAGTGCAAACAGGAAATGATTCTGATGCAGTTTCACCTTCAGCTGCTCACCTGTGATGTGCCGACCATAAATCCTGCCTGTGTGAGGTGAGATGAACTGAGACAGCAGCTGTAAAGAAGACAGATGGGAGTGAGTACATGTTACATGTTTTATGCTTTCGATTATGTTTGAAGCTTCATTCCAGGCGTCTGACGGCAGGAAAGGTTCAGGATGTGTTCCGACTCTGGGAGGAACTTTGACGATACAAAACCCGTCAGAGGTCGAGGAGGTTGTCACTAATCTTCTGAGTATTACTGTAGTATTATTTGATTTCTCCCAATGATGCTCTCTGGTCAGTTACACATGCACATAAAGGATATTAGTTAATTACCCAGTTTAAAGGCAATAAGCATGTATAGAATACTACCTGCTGTACATATTTATAGTTTTTATTATTATATTTTTCATTCACCAGAACATCCTGTTACTCATCATGCTTGAAGCCTGTTCTATAAAACTGAAACATGGTCTCAGAAAACACTTAAATCTCACCTGAACTGGACGAGTTTGATTAATTCTCTCAGTAACCTGGTTTCTTGTGTGCATATGAACGTGCTGACTGACAAGGTGTGAACAGGTGTATCTACATCAGTGTTCTCAGTGTCCTGCTGTGTGTCCTTCGTGAACACACGGAGCCTCCAGCCGTGGACCCAAATTCAACACAACTGACTGGAAAGCCTCAACAAGGTTTAATGTACCTTTCACTAAATACACTCTCAGACTCCTTATTGTCGGTGACACACAGTGTAACATCAGTCCAGGAGCCACAGGTGCCTCACTCACCTGGATATTCTTGTAGTCCACTGTGACCCTGCAGAGGATGCATCCTTTCTGTGGTTCTTTGAACGGGTTCTCCATCTTAGCAAGCTTAAAGATGAAGATAAAATAACATTAACGTTACATGGTTAGCTTAGCCCTGTTGTTACTGATATATTACTGTCATCAATATATTTACTCACAGGATACATTACCTACCGTGTCATCTTTTTGTTGGACTACATTTGAAGTGGCCGTAAGACTTCTTAAACCTGCAGGAGCAGATCACATTTTCATAACAGCTCATTCGCTCGCTGGCTAACGTTAGCATTAGCAACATTATCTGTAGCTCAGTGGAATCAAACGTATATTTAAAACAAGTAACGACATTTTGTTACACGTAATAAGCTCATTAAACACAGATACTAAAGCATTTCTGCAGCCTTACGTATGTTTCCGTGTGGTGATAAAACAGGCTTTAGCCTCTGTAACCCTCTCAGAGAGAGCATTTTGACCTGACACAGGACCGGAAGTCGTCGTCAAGGAACTCCGGTGCGTCACTGGGGTTCCGAACTGTTCGTTCCTACCACTTCTAAAGTTATCGCTTGTTAATTGGAGGTAAATAGCACGTAAATATAGCTTTATTTGTAAATATCAAACGAAAATACTATGTGTCATTTCTTTGGTACTCTTAGATTTTACATTTCTGACATGAATGCAATTTAATGGTCCAAATCAAATGTTTTGTCGGAAAAGATTAAAGGTTACCCTCTTCAAAGATATAACAGGATAAGATAGAAAAGACTCCGGGATACGTGAAGAAATATCTCACCTTGCTATTTATGTATTTATTTTTAGTTTTATTCAATAACAAAAATGTACATATTCCGTCAGGAACAATCAAGTACACAACACAATACAGGAGAGCTGACAAAAAATAATATATGAATATTAAAAAATAAGGGCTGAAAACAAAAAAATCAATGCAATGAGAGACAAATAAACATTCTAAATAAGTTGGAAATGAAATAATAATACAAAACTAAATAAAAGTCTTAAAATAAATAAATAAGGACACACATTAGAAAAGAGCATCAAACATGTTTCTGTAATATTCTGAGGACTCAGATTCTCATCCCAGTAACGTATATGACTATTCACCAGAGTCTGTATACATTTTCACTGTTTTTAACTCACAGTAACATGCTAAGCGCTTTTGTAACACGGTACAAGGAAGATAAACTATAAATTGGCAAATAAAAAACATGGCACAGATTAAGAAAAGTGTGTTATCTTGTCATTATCGGCTTTATTTTGGTTAACTTTTCAGAAGTTTACTGTAGCTAAACTAGTAAAAGTAAGGAGGAACAGTTAGCTCTGCTAGCTAGTTACCCGGTAAACCGAAGACGGAAATGATGGCCGGTTCCTCTCTTGCTATGACGATGCTGTTGCCAATTTTTAAATGTGATGCTCGCGGAGCTGTTGAGACTTCCACGCGATCCAAACCTGCAAGTAACAGAGCCGCTTTTGTTAAATTATTTTGGCGACAGACTTTTATACATTTTACAGCGTTTGATATATTTTGTAGTGTTCGTGGTGACTAATTAGCTCGCTGAGGGATCAGATTAGGGAGTCCAACTGCCAGGAGTGACGTTAAGCTAGGTTCACTAACTCTACTTTACTAGGTAACGTTTTAATCTTAACGCTAACTAGTTTAACGATGTTGTTAGTGGCTTAAACAACATGGGTACTGTAGTATAACCTGTTACCGCTGTCTGTAGCTCTGTATCTGTGTACAGGTGTCTGTCGGTTTACCAGCTGGCCCTGTTTGACATTAGAGGGACAGCTGGACCTGGACAGGAATGAATGCTGGGAAGCAAGAAATCAAAGTTAAAAGAGTTTCCTCCAGGAAGAGGTCGAGGGACAGCCTGAAGACTCACCTGACACCTGCCCAGAAGAGAGGAGGAGGTACCTGTTTACAGCAATGTCCCACAACCCCGAGGCTCAGCAGCATCATGGCTGACAGACAAGCTGCTGAGGTACGTTATTGTCCAAGCATTGATCTGTAAAAGCTGATCATCTGTTTGGATAACCGATTAATCTACATTTTCTAAAGCAAAAATGTCCAAAGCCCCCTGGTTCCAGACTCTTAAATGTGAATATTTGCTGGTTTTATTTGTCTTCTATGATATTAAACAGAATATTTTGGGGTTTGGGGCTGTTGGTCAGTTTAAAGACATTTAAATATGTCAGTTTGGGCTGTGGAAAACTGCAATTTTCACTATTTTCTGACGATTTATAGACCAAACAATTAATCAAGCAAATAATTGGCTGATTAAATATTTTAAATAACTGTTAACTTCAAACTTCTGACGTCTTCAAAAACAGTCCAAAACAATTTTACTATAATGCAGGACAAAGAAGAGCATCACATCCTGATGCTGGAACCATCAAATGTTTAGCATTAATTACTGAAACTATTAATTGATCATGAAGTAGTCAGCGATTCATTTTCTGTCCCACAAATCAGGAAATCCACTGATATTTTAAAACTCACTGTATAAAAGTAGGGGCTTTCAGTTTTCCTGTAAAACCATCATGGAGAGCAGTTTGGTGTCAGGAACCTACAGCTGATAAATACCTGTTGATTGATCTGTTAGGTAGATTATGTCAATAGAAATAACTAATCAAAGTAAATATTGGGACATCCTTCCTCGGTCTAAAAGCTTCTATGAAACTGAAGTTGTTTGATGTTGAGAGCTTTGAATGTTGTTATGTGTTGATCTGACAGTGTACAGTGTACTCGGTGACATCATCTGCCTATTTGATGCAACTGACCAATCAGCTGTCAGAACAGAAATTGACCAGCTGTAGTTTCCCGACACCAAACTGCTCCTGATGAGGAAACTGACAGCTTGAAACTGCTTCAAAGTTTCTGTCCTTTTGTTGAAGTAACTCTGCTGTTATATCATTTTCCTGTCAATCAACTAATTGATTAATCAACTAATAGTTTCAGCCCTAACAGTCGTGTGTTTTGTTGGCAGTACTGCAGTGACAGTGAGGATTTATTTGGGGACTATGACAGCATCCTGGAGGACAGCTCTCTCTTGGCAAAGCTGGACGATGCAGAACAAAACGAACGGCAGCGAGACCTCCAGCGTTCAGCTGTGGATCAGCCCGACTTCACCACTCTGCGGCCATCGAAAGACGACGTGTGGAAACCATCCTGTGAGGACGTTCTCACCGACTCCATCTTGGACAGCCTCGGAGACGAACCCTTTGAGGACTTACCGCCCAGCCAGCGTCAGTTTCAAGAACAGGTCCATGAGAATGCAAAGAGGAGCAGACTGCAGGACGGAGATAAAACCTCCACACCTTTTAGAAAAGAAACAAACATGGAGGATAAAACCAGGAAACAGACGAAGGCGAGGAGGAGCGTGACGGATCAGCTGAAGAGGACGATGCTCTGTAACGCAGCGGCTCCCTCCAGCGTTTCACGGAGCGTCGCGTTAAAAGAAGCCGTGGTTTCTGAGGAGATCAGCGTCGCCATGCGGGCCGTGGGAGCTGTATCTGCTGAGACCCCTGACCTCGGGCCGTTCTTTGGGCTCCCCAGCAAAGTGAAGGACCTGATGACCAAACTGAGAGGAATCAAGAGTTTATATGGTGATGCACTGATTTGTGATCAGTAGATCAGTAGATCACAAATCACTAGGACTTCCTGTTTTTCTTTGTCCTCCATGATGTTTAATTAAATTTAGACTAATTGATTTATTTTGAAAATAGGCTCATGCTGCAATTAACGACCCCCCCCCATTAATTCACTAATCATTTGTTCTATAAAATGTTAGAATAAAAGTGAGATATACCCTCCAAAGAGTCCAAGGTGACGTCTTCAGTGTCCTGTTGTGTCCGACCAACAGTCAGATTCAGTTCACTGAGAGACGAAACAGATGAAAGAAGCAAATATTCACATTTGAGAAGCTTGAATCAGTGAATTTGCTTAAATTATTTAAATGATTAATTGATTTTCAAAACAGTTGTTGATTAATTTTCTGTTGATGGACTAATTGTTTTCAGCTCATCTGCAGATTAATTGATGCTGAAAATAATCGTTCAAATTTTCTGTTAATTTGCAACCAGATATTTCTTTAACAGAATAGTTCAAAATTTTGGGAAAAACGCTGAAGTCTCATGTCTGCACACTAAATATGAAGCTACAGCCAGCAGACGGTTAGCTTAGCTTAGCATAAAGACTGGACACAGAGGGAAACAGCCAAACGTTTCCCTGTTTCCAGGCTTTATGCTAAGCTAGCTGTTTCCTCCTATTTCCAGTCTTTATGCTAAGCTAAGCTAGCTGTTTCCTCCTATTTCCAGTCTTTATGCTAACTTAGCTAGCTGTTTCCCCCCGTTTCCAGTCTTTATGCTAAGCTAAGCTAACCAGCTGCTGCCTGTAGCTTCATATTCAGCGTACAGACATGAAAAGAGAATACCAAACTTCCTTTGAGCCAGTGTAACTTGAAATAAAGAACAAGAGTGTTTATGTCTTTCTTCAGATTGGCAGGAGACGTGTCTGAACCTGGACTGTGTTCAGGAGAGGAAGAATCTGATCTACTCTCTTCCCACCAGCGGAGGGAAAACTCTCGTTGCAGAGATCCTCGTCCTCAGAGAGCTGCTGTGCAGGAAGAAAGACTGTCTGTTCATCTTACCGTACATATCGCTGGTGCAGGAGAAGGTATTCACGAAGCCACATACTGTCAAACAGCCTCAGCTGTTGCACAATTAATCAGGCAATTGATTAGTACGTGTTTTTCAAGAGAGACCTGTGCTCAAGAACAGTCTGAAGATCCACATACAAAGAGTCCCGCTCTCTGTGATCACATATATTGGGTTTTAATGCAGCTGAATTCATGATATAGTTCTCATTTACATATTTTTCTGTTTCTGTTGTCAGAAGTGTGAAATGTGATCACATCTCAGGAATACTACCTTAACCAGCAGTCACTACCAAGCTGTACATGTTCCTGACAAGATGAACAAATATCCAGGTTGATTACAGCAGCTTTGCCGTGAGATGAACTGTACTGACATTTAAAATGAGTTGACGTGTTTCTCGTCGCATCTGGTTATTTTTCTATTTACATCGCAGAGCTACGATTCACCAGACCTGCGACCAAGACTTTATTAGTGTCTCACACTGTGACATGACATGAGCCTGATTGTTATCACACAGTCTTTAGGCAACACATGAGAAGAGTGGCATAAAATGGTGTCATCTGCATAAAAATGTACATTAAAATGTGTCAGAAATGTTATTTATGTTTATAGTGAATAGTAGAGGACCAGGAACAGAGCCTTGTGGGATGCCTTTCCACACCTTCAGAGAACTTCATTTTGAACCTCTAGAAACCACAGCTTGGTTATTTTGCAGGTACGTGGGTTAGCGAGCTTTGGCCTGGAGCTGGACTTCATGGTGGAGGAGTACGCTGGAAGTAAGGGCAAGTTTCCTCCAGTGAAGAGAAGAAACAACAGATCACTTTACATCGCTACCATAGAGAAAGCCCACAGCCTCGTCAACTCTCTGATCGAGACCAGCAGGATAGATGACCTCGGACTGGTGGTGGTCGATGAGGTACGAGCACACCTGAGTTTGAATAAAAGGTGTTTTAGATATGACGCTGAAGGCAGAGGTGGGAGGCTGAATGTCAACATTTGTCTTCCGTATGCAGCTTCACATGTTGGGTGATGGCAGCAGAGGGGCTGTTATTGAAATGACCCTGTCCAAGGTTCTCTACATGAGCAGTAAGTGTCCTCTCCTCACTTAATCACAGCTGTCTTGTTGAACTCTTAAAACCTTCTGACTGATGATCCCTCTCTGCTGTTTCCCAGAAAGGACTCAGATTATTGGGATGAGCGCCACGCTGGGAAACATCAAAGACCTGCAGACGTTTCTGAGGGCTGAAAATTACACCAACGACTTCAGACCTGTAAGAGATTTTAAATGTACTGACAAGTGTTTGTCAAAGCATGCTGTTGTGTTTTAAACAGAAGTCTGGTGATATTCTAGATTTTCTTCTCAAACCAAGTATTGTGTGTTATCACTGCCTGATAGATCTCCTTCCTCTGAGCCACAGAGCTCCATTGTTGTCCAAAAACTATTAAAAACACATCAGTGAGCCTCACTGTTGCACTGGGTGACATGTTTCTTCATTACTATACGATATACTGCAGCTGTATCGGCCTGCCACTGTGACTTGCAGTGAACCTGTTCTCTGTTCAGGTCCAGCTGAAGGAGTACGTTAAACTGGAGGACACGATCTATGAAGTGAACCCAAAGGAAGAGGAATGCTTTAGTTTCTCACGTCTTCTCAACTTTAAGGTGAATCCAATACTCACAATCTGTGTTTGTTTGAATAATAACAACATTTTGTAGTCTTCAGGTTCACCATCAAATAAACTAAAGCTTCTTTCACACATAGTTCCTGGTAGATTACTGGATAACACATGGTAACACTGTTCACACATGCAGCTACATTCAGGAACATTTCCGTCTCACGCCTTTTCACACATGCCAAGGCAACGCTGGGATGGACTTGGCAAGGGACAGTCCAAAAATATAAATACAAAAGTAAAATACTTTATTCAGTCTGTTTACTGCTCCAGTCACACCACACCTGCTCTGACAGGAAAAGCTTTGTGTGACTAATCTAACCTACAGAAATGTCAGTTGCAGCCCTACACACAGCTCTGCATCACACCAAGTGACCAGCCAGGTGTGTCCTTTTACCTGTGACTTCATACTGATTATAGACTCAAAGGTTGTGTACGTCTGTATATTCTCTCACAGAGAGAGAGAGAGAGAGAGAGAGCCGACAGGACGGAGACAGATTTCTCTTCATCAGGACTCAGAAAAACTGTGTAAATGTTTTGCATTTTGAGTTTATTTTGAAGCATGACAGAATGTGCAACACCTGTACAGATAAAGACAGCACTGATAAAGTAGCTACAAAATGACCGTAATGTTCTTGACAGGATGTCTGGTCTTTGTAACGCCCCTCAGTACTCAAGTGCGATGCAGAAGATCGACCCGGATCACATCATTGCTCTGGTGACTGAAGTGATTCCAACACATTCCTGTCTGGTGTTCTGCCCCACCAAGAAGAACTGTGAGAACGTTGCAGGGATGATCTGCAAATATCTGAAGGAGTAAGTGAAGCAGCCGGCGGACGCCTCCTGCTCTGCTGTCCACACCTCGGACTGAGTCAGTGTTGTTCTCCTGACTGTTTCAGGGAGTTCCTCCGGCTCAGGGAGGCGGAGAAGGCCGTCCTCCTCAGAGAGCTGAGGGACAGCGGGAACGGCTCGGTGTGTCCGGTGCTCAGGAAGACGGTGCCGTATGGTTTGGCCTATCACCACAGCGGGCTGACCTCCGAGGAGAGGAAACTGGTGGAGGAGGCCTACTCCAACGGGGTCCTCTGTCTCCTCACCTGCACCTCCACCCTGGCTGCAGGGATCAACCTACCTGCGTGCAGGTTAGTCGTGTTAGGCCAGGTAAAACTTCAGTTAGTTTATATTAAAATAAACCCAAACTACATCCAAAACACATCAAGTGAGCCAGGACAGAGTGCAAGTTCACTGCTTTTATAATTATAGAAATATTCTTTTCACTGATTCTTTGACATATTGATATTTGATGATATTTGACATATACAGGATCTTAACGCAGTGGTTCCAGACCTTTTTGCGTTGTGACTAGTGGGTTCCTGCGTCTCCTCATCAGGTGGCATGTGTCTGTGAGTTGAGGTTGTTAGCCCAGATTGTTTCATCTGAATACGTTTTAACAACCAGAAAAGGGGAACTATCCTCTATTTAACAAAGAAAAAGTCAGAGAAAATAAATTATCTCATTAACCGTCCTGTGACCAAAGATATATTTGGACCCATCAGAAGGTCCTGACTCCTAGGTTGGGATTCACTGCCTTAAATGATCAGTCTGGTGTTATTCTATATTTTTATTGTCACCAAATCTCATGTTCAGACCCAAACCAACAGTAGTACTAGTGAGTATTTGGGGCAGCAGAAGAAAAATGTAGAATATCAGCAGACTGATCCATTAAAGGATCATACTGGTGTTACTGCAAGTGAGTAGCTGTTTACTACAAATAATATATCCATTTCAAATCTAAAACACTGTGTTGTGCTCTGGGAAGTGATTGGTACAGTAACGTTAAGTGTCCGATCGGTCCGTTAATCTGTTTGGGAATTCCTAGACTTAATTACAGAATAATGTTGTAAAAGCTGTTACTGTTTTAAAGTCAGTCTGATGCTGAGCGTCTCGTGTTGTTTATCTCACGAGATGATAAATTGAGTCTATCTTTGGTGTTTGACCCTGATGTCCTCCCATCAGAGTGATTCTGCGCTCACCGTACGTGGCCGCCGACTTCCTGAAGAGGAGCCAGTACAAGCAGATGGTGGGCCGGGCCGGGCGAGCGGGGATCGACACTGTGGGGGAGAGCATCCTCATCCTGCAGGACAAGGAGAGAAATATGGTGACCGCACTCACAGCACGTCCCTACATACAGGTGGGAGGTGGGAGGAGTCATTTCAGGGACCACTGAAGGTCTGGTTCATATTCATCAGGACTCTATCTCTGATGTAACGACTGATGGGGCCAAGTTGGCCGGGTCTGTTCCAGTCTGGACCGGGTCTGTTCCAGTCTGGGTCAGGTGGACCAGGTCAAACTGACAGAAGAACCTGATTTCTCAGAAACAAAGTGTAAATAATTCAAACTGTTGGTCAGAACATGAACCTGCAGTCTGGCTGAATGATCCAGGAGAGTCCTGAGTTTCTGTTTTGAAGAACATGAAGGATGTTTGGACTGATTGATTGGTTATTTGTCTATAAAATAGTGAAAAATGTCCATTACGATCTCCTAAACCCAGAGGAGATGTCTTCAGATGTCCTGTTTTGTCCAAAACCAAAAGAGATTCAGTTAACTGTCCCAGGTCTCAGAAAACCAGGAAATATTCACGTTTGAGAAGCCGGAACCAGAGGATTTTTGGCATTTTTGCTTAAAAAATGATGATGGACTAATTAATGAATTGATCAATCGTTTCAGCTTTGGAGGAGATTGTTCAAAGAAATATTTGAAATACTTCCTGAACCAGCGTCTCCTCACACTTCACAGCTCTGTAGAGGATTTTATTCTTTACATTCTACACCTTTCTGTATTTACCTGTTGTGTTTTTTCCAGGCTAAAACACTGGTGTGTGCCCCGATGGAAAACTGTTACAGCAACCTGATGCACGATGATGGAAAGGGCATCCTGAGCCTCATCCTGTCACTCATTGGATTAAATGTAAATCCCTCTGTTGCTTATTTCTGTGTCCAAACCTGAGCACGTGACCCTGTGGTGGACGTGCTGTGACTCAGTGCTGTGTCTGCTGCAGATCACCACCTCACTGGATCAGATGAGAGAGTTCTTGCGCGGGACGCTGCTGTACGTCCAGCAGAGGCAGCTGTGTGTGGACAAGAGTCTGTGGGAGGTGGTGCAGCAGAGTGTGGAGCTCCTGAAGGACAAAGACCTCATCACCGTGACTGCAGACTCTCACGGTCAAACTCTGCAGGTCACCAAGCTGGGTAGAGCTACGTATAAAGGTAAATCTCTCTGTGTTTACTGCTAACTAGCTAATGTTAGCATGCTAACACGCTAAGCTATGATGATGAACATTGTAAGCATTATACCTGCTAAACATCAGCATGTTAGCATTCAGATGTTAGCATTTAGCTCAGAGCAGCCTCACTGAGCTGCTAGCGTGTCTGCAGACTCTTTTAAAACAAATTATTTTTGTCTGTTGTCAGTGTGAATTAGTTTTATATGAGCAGTGCAGGTTTGAGTGCAGCTCTGTCCTCCTCAGGCTCAGTGGATCTGACCTACAGTAGCCTGCTGTACAGAGACCTCTCTAAAGGGCTGGAGGGTCTGCTGCTCAACAGTTGCCTCCACCTGGTCTACCTGGTCACGCCGTACAACATGATTTCTCAGTGCAAGCCCGACTGGATGATGTACCTCAGACAGGTACGGAGTCATAGTCAGACATCATAAAGTCACGTTTCCACAGCTCAGAGTAAACCTGTCAGTGTCGCTGTGGTGTTGCAGTTCACCCTGCTGTCGGCTGCAGAGCAGAAGATGTCTGCAGCCGTCGGAGTGCCTGAGAGCTTCGTTGCTAGAAAAGCTGCCGGACAGACGGTGAAAAAGGTAAGAAACTACCGAGTGGAGATGAACCCACAGGTTCAGCTCTTACCTCCATCTCAGCTGTTGATGGAACATGTTTCTTCTCAAGCATCAATATTTCCTCAGTGAAACATGAACAGACAAACATCAGAAGGAGAAACATTAGTTACTGAGAGGTGGTGGAAAAACATACTTACACTACATTTATCAGCAAGTATCAGGGGTTTACATTTAGATGATTTGTGCTCCCAAATTAATAGTTTGTGCAATTAGGAATTTTCTGGCTCTGCTGCGTAGATTTTGATCCTTAATTAAAAAGCTATCCATCGTGAGTCTGATAGTGTTACAGGAGTGAAACGATAAATCCCTGGAGGACTCTTTAAGGATTATAACTTTAATGCTATTAATTACTAAAATATGTAATAAATGTAGGAATTTATGAAACCAAATTAAGAAATTTGAAGGAAACATCTGAACATAATTGACTACAGTCTGTGTTAGTAAGACCTAACCATTTAGAGTATAATAACGAAGCAGATCTGATGTATTTGTTGTGTAGAAGTAATGGAGGTTAGTCCTCTGAGGGTCTGGCGGTGGAGAATATCCCTCGTTTCACAGCCTCACACCAAAACAACTGAACAGATATCTTCTGGAGTGGAAGCAGCTCACGTCCTGGTTGTGCTGACCCACGCGGTGTCTCGTTGTTGAGTTTCAGAGCGTGAACATGGAGGTGCTGAGGAGGATGTACCTGGCTCTGGTGCTGTTCTCTTTACTGAAGGAGACGAACCTGTGGAGCGTGGCCGACAAGTTCCAGCTGAGCCGAGGCTTCGTTCAGACCCTGCTCAGCTCCTCCTCGGCCTTCTGCTCCTGTGTGCTGCACTTCACCGAGGTATCACCACCACCGAGATCTGAGATCCACTGTGCATCTGCACGTATCACCGAGACTGATCTCAGGTCTGTTAATCTGTGTGTGGTCAGGAGCTGGAGGAGTTTTGGCCGTTCAAAGCTCTGCTGACGGAGCTGACACGAAGGCTGAGCTACTGTGTGAAGGCTGAACTCATCCCTCTGATGGAGGTGGCTGGAGTCATGGAGGTCAGTGTGGAGGTCCAGAGACAAGAGCCTGTATGGTCAGGGATTTTAGTCCGTATGTGGGTCACAGCACCAGCCTGAATGTGCGCTGTACTGTATCTACTGAAATCTAAGGATTCTTGTTGGTTGTGAATCTCACAGTGAAACATGTGTGTGTGTGTGTGTGTGTGTGTGTGTGTTTACTACACTTGTATGTTTTCTCTCCTCCAGTCCAGAGCGAAGCAGCTGTATAACGCTGGCTATAAAACGCTGACTCACCTGGCGAACGCTGACCCTGCTGTTCTCTCCGAGACGATAGAAAACCTCTACAAGAAACAAGCCCACCAGATAGTGGCCTCTGCTAAGGTGAGCGTCCTCAGTGCTGCACGGGCTTTACAGATCAGAACATCGTGCTTTCATACAGTGAAGTCTGAATATAAGCATTAACTGTGAACTGTTTGTGTCTATCAGATGATGTCTCTCTGTGTTCCAGATGCTTGTGAATGAAAAAGCTGCAGCTCTTCAGGAGGAAGTGGACGACCTGCTGATGGTGCCTTTAGATCTGCCCACCGCTTTAAATACACAACAACATGTTTAAGTTCATTTATTTCAGAGAAGTTTTATTCTCTTTTTTTATTGTTTCATTTGTTTGAAATACATATCTTATTAAAATAAGAAGGACTCAGCTTTTTTTGTGGCAGTCAGTGATGTGAAGCCTGTAATACTGTAGCTGATAATTATTATTTAAGGCAGTTATGTGTGGGTCAGACATTTATCTCTGCAAACAAAGTATTGGGGTGTGAACCCGGCCCATTCTGTAGGATTTATCTACAGGTCTGCACATCTGGAGCCGGCTGCAGCAGCTGTTCATCAGCTCAAACTTCCTCTCGAGCTAACGTCAGTGTTCACTACGTTCTGTTTTATCACCACTAAATTAAATCAGGCTGCAGCTCACAAACTGCAGGTGGAGCTGTTGTGTAGCTAACTGACAAAGCTAACGTTAGCATGCTAACATCTGAGCCGTTTAGCGTGAAAGAGGTCGACGTCTCTGACCTGAAACTTGATAAATGCTGTTTAATGATGACGTCAGTCTGGAAGAGTTCAAATTACAGACATTTTTTATTTTTAAATATGCTAATAAGATTTGACTGAATGAGTGAATAGCGTCAATTAGCTTAGCATAATGAGATATTTCCCTCACATTATAAACTGTATGAATCATGGAAACAATCAGGAACTACAGACTGAACTCAAACTTTCCCTTCCTCAGAAAAATACTGGAATCAGCTGATCATCAACAACTGGAGCACCCACAGTGTGTAATATGGAAGCTCATTTATGCCAGGAAAAGAAAACAGTGAATGATAAAAATCTAAATCCTTACAGCATGTCAATGAGATAGTGAGTCAAAATTCTGACTTATAATGAGTTTTTTTTCTCATGCATAACTTTTACTGTATATCTTTTTTCTTTTGTGGGCAGAAACGTGCCTCCATAGTTTACAGGAAGTGTTCCAGCCTGGTTTCAGATTTAACCACAGCACTGAAACAGCCCTTATCAGAGTAATTAGTGACAAAGGGTATTGCATTTTAGTTTTGCCTGACCTCGCTGCTGCCTTCGACACCATCGATCATGAATTAATTTCAGGTTTTCTTATTTTAAATGGACAGGAGCTTCTGTGTTTCCATCAGAAGTTTATAATCTGTAGAAACAAACATTTAATTCAATGCTTGGACCACTGCTTTTTAATTTACATGCTCCTGTTTGGCACCGTTATAAGGAAACATACTATATCCTGTCATTCTATGCAGATGATACACTGCTGTACATTTCTCTCTCTTCTGTTGATCTCAGTCCTTTAAACAAGCTGGTTGTATTATTATTATTAATGGTTATTAATTACTGGATATCCAAATTTATTTTACAGTAAAGATAACTTTCTTTATTTGTAGCCTGATTTTCTGTCTACTTCAGGTGCAGCATCGTCTTATATATAAACGCAGTAACACCTCAGACAGATTTAATTCAATCCAGTTTTATTTATATAGCGCCATATCATAACAAAGTTATCTCAGGGCACTTTTTCATATAGAGCAGGTCTAGACCGACTCTTTATATTTACAGATACCCAACAGTTCCCACCATGAGCAGCACCAGGAGACAGTGGCAAGGAAAAACTCCCTTTAACAGGTAGAAACCTCGAGCAGAACCAGAACCAGAACCAGGCTCTAGGTGGGCGGTCATCTGCCTCGACCGGTTGGGGGGGGACGTACAGCAGCACAGTACAGTTCTACACAGAGATGTGAAGTAATAGTTGTGGTAATGGTACTGATGATAACACCAACAGAAATAATACTAAGAGCAATATTATAATAGCAATACTAATAATAAGAGCAATAACAGCAACTGCAGCAGCGGGTGCAGAGGAGGAGCACGGGGGCAGCAGGCGGCTGCAACCATAGATCCAGACTCTACAGCTCCGGAGGCAGAAACACCTGCAGAAAGCAACAGAAGGAGAGAGAAAGGGGAGAGAAAGCACACAACTACAGGAAGAAGTTGAATTAATAACAAGCATTGATGGGATATGAGGGCGTACAGATGTAGAGGAAGAGGAGGAGAGAGGAGCTCAGTGCATCATAGGAAGTCTCCCGGCAGTCTAGGCCTATAGCAGCATAACTAAGGGGGGGCTCAGGGGTCACCTGAGTCAGCCCTACTATAAGCTTTATCAAAGAGGAAAGTCTTAAGCCTGCTCTTAAATGTGAGGAGGTTGTCCGCCTCCCGTACACAAACTGGGATCTGGTTCCACAGGAGAGGAGCTTGATAGCTGAGGCTCTGGCTCCCATTCTACTTTTAGAGACTCTAGGAACCACAAGGAACCCTGCATTCTGGGAGCGCAGTGCTCTAGTGGGGTAACAGGGTACTATGAGCTCTTTAAGATATGATGGTGCCTGACCATTTAGGGCTTTGAAGGTGAGGAGAAGGATTTTAAATTCTATTCTGGATTTTACAGGGAGCCAGTGTAGAGAAGCTAATATTGGAGAGATATGATCTCTTTCCTGGTTCTTGTCAGTAAACGTCAGCAGCATTCTGGATCAGCTGGAGAGTCTTAAGGGACTTATTGGGGCAGCCTCCTGATAGTAGAGAGTTGCAATAATCCAGCCTAGACGTAACAAATGCACGGACTAGTTTTTCTGCATCTGTTTGAGACAGGATGTGCCTGATTTTTGCAATGTTACGTAAATGAAAAAAGGCAGTTCTTGAAGTCTTGAAGTTAAAGGACATATCCTGATCAAAGATAACTCCAAGATTCCTTACGGTGTCGCTGGAGGCCAGGGCAATGCCATCTAGAGAAACTATATCTTTAGATAATGTGTTTCGAAGGTGTTCGGGGCCAAGTACAATAACTTCAGTTTTGTCTGAGTTTAACGTCAGAAAATTGCAGGTCATCCAGGTTTTTATGTCCTTCAGGCATGCTTGAAGTTTAGCTAATTGATTTAGAATGATATAATATTCCATATTCCTCTCTCAACAGCTCCGACACCGACCGTCTGGCCGACGCCGCCATTATAGTGCCTTACTGCTCCTTTATAAAAGTAGCCTGGACACCAGTGGGGGAGCAAGGCATGTATAGTCGATCTATGCACTCTGATGTCGATCAACCAATAGCAAAGGTTGACCCCATGAACCACATTGAAGGACAGCCCCCCTCATTTATATACTGAAGCAAAGTGCACACAGAAATGTGAAAAGAAAATACATCATTTATAAATTAAGTGGGAAAGTAAATAAATATGGGGATTTATATGCAAAGGCAAATTAATACATAAATAAATAAATGACAGTGACGGCTGTGTGCAATCATGCATTTCTCTGTTTCTTCTCAGTACAACACTCAAAGACCCAGCGACTCTCAGCTCATCACTACAGTAAAAACCAACGTAGACATTTAAATCTTCCTCTTCAACACGTGTTCTGCTGCTAAGATGTCATTTAAGTACCAGGCCATCACAGTTTATCACTACTTTAGCTGACGATCCTCAATCACATTTAAGAGGATCAGCAACAGGAATATTAATCATTTTAATTAATAATAATTATTCCAGTAAGGTGATGAGCAGCTCAGTTAGACTAGAGTTAGACTGCTGCCTGCTGGTAGACAGCAGCTGCTAATACTGAGTGTGTTTAACACCTGCTTCATGGTCTGAGACTCTGTAGGGATCAGTGATGTCCTGCAGTTACTGCTGCAGCGTCGTGTTAGCTGGCTGTACGTTAATGATGGTGTCTCGTTCAGCAATTTGATTGTTTTACAGCCAGTTGTGTCTTTTCTAAATGCTGAAAATGTCCACATCATTGTTCCGGCCTGTTTTCTGTGAGCCAATCATGAGTCAAGAGTGGAATCAGTCAGCCAATCAGGAGCAGCAGCTTCCCTGACGCGCCGCTATCCCGCTGGCTCAGAGTCTTATTTTCAGTCACATGCTGCTCTTTATTGGAGGTGAGGAAGACGTGCATATAACAAAACAACCAGTTGGTCTTCATCACTGAAGTCTTCCCTCCTCTAAACCTGAAGAATACAGTCTGAAGACACGTCTGATAAAATAAATCTCACCTTTGTGTTGCCTGAGATTTAGACTGAAGTTCGTTTCCTGTTTCATTGTTTAGCACTTGATGAGCTGCAGTCTTTAATACCTGCTGAGTTCCTCTGGACGGACGATCGTCAAAGTGTTTTAAGGAGCCTTTTGTCGCAGATTAGATTCATTAAGCAGCTGCTCACTGAGGTTTAAAGATGCCTGTGTGTGATGTTTAATGTGGCTAATCAATGTTTGGTGCGTTCATTTATTTACAGTCCTGATCCAGGTCTGAAACCCAGCTATCATGGATCAGGGTCAGAGCGTCTGTATTTCAGTATCACAGTCTCAGGACACAGCGACGGTGGCCTTCACAACAGCTTCAACCCCCCCACCAGTAACACGATTTACTGAGCAGCTGCTTAATAAGTCAAACCAGCAGGTACGTAAAAACTAAAAGTCCAAAGAGAGAAGACGTAGCCACACAGAAACTGGTGTCAGCAGCTGGCTCTGACCAACAATCTGCAGGCTGACAACATTAATTAACAGCAAGGTGGTCACAGAGCTGACGACTCTTTGAGCTGTGCTTATTATAACTTTATCAATGACTTGAGCAAATGATGGTGAAAGCTGAAGTTAGTGAGAATTAAGTTCGTAGTTGTATGTGAGCTGTTGTGTATTACAACAAACGTGTTGCCTGAGTGAACATGTTATCCACCTGGAGGCTTCATCCTCTGAGTGAAGATGCAACAGGACTGTGTAGAGAACCAGGCTCTAAGCAACCAGAAGGAGTGAGACCTCTTACTTTGATAAAAGCTTTGTCTTCTTTAATCCGCTCAGTATTTCTGAAACAGTGTGATGTGCAGCTCTCCCAGGTCGACCCCCCCACACATCAAATCACCTATAATCACCAGCTGTTTGCTGTCAACAGGCTCTTTCCATGAACTGGTGTCCATTTATGGTCACGCAGCCTCGTACAGGAAGGAAGCTCGATACGGGTTCTTGCTAAAGTCAATATTAATCTGTACTCTGTCCCTCACAAACAAACTAAACTCAACTAAAGTTAACATTTAGTCCAACCCTGAAGTTAGCATCGCCCTGGTTCCCTCCACAAACAGCCAATGTTTCTATTGGATTCTGGATTATTGCAGAAAACAACAGTTTATGATTCTTACAGATAATCTTCACACATCAACTCCACTTTATGATGTTTGAAGCGTAAAGTCAATCTGCAGAAGTAAAAAGCTAACGTTAGGCTATAAACCAGTTACACCACGGTCACATTTCAGCGTCTCCACCACTGAGCTTCCAGCGCTGACCTCTTCTACAAAAGCCTTTGGGAAAGTTTGAGTTAGAACAGTTTGCAGTATAAACCCAACGAGGCTGTAAAGGCGGACGAGTGAGTAGATGAGTTTCTGTGTTCGGCGTGATGACGTTTAATGTCCCCGACAACCTCTGTAGTCTCATTTAGACACTTGTTAGCAACCGCCTTTTTTAAGACACGGAAAAGCTTCAAAACTCACCAGTGGAGTATTTACTGACGGATTTTATGTCGCAGAACAAAACGCTTGTGTTAACCACAGACCTTATTTCAGGCATCGAACCAAAAACCCATTCAAGAAACCCACTGACTTCCAGACGAGGGAACAGGAACAGCTAACATGCTTCTATGGTGGCTTAAGAGAAATGAATGAATGAATCAGATTATTAGTACTTATTGCTGCCATAATTGTCAATAATTTAATTGATTTGGTAAATAATTTCAGCCTCATCAGTAGTTTTCATCCTCTGGCCTGTATGATGGTGGAAAGGTTAATAAACTTCACTCTGTGTGGCAGTAAAAAGGTTTTTAGCTGTAAAAGTCTTGAATTGAATGTGATGACCCTGCAGAGACCCTGGAAATGGTTGTTGGCCTTTTTTCTCTAAAATGAAGGAGTCCAGATCTGATGTTTGTGACACTTCATTTATTTCATCCAACACAAACATTTCAGATCCTCATTTATGTCACTGTTGCCACGGAAACACTGGTTTGTGATTGGCTGTTAACCGCTGTTGTAAATCAGAGTTCAAGCTTTATTAAACTGCCAGCAAGCAGCGCCTGAAGCTTCATGCTCCATCAGCAGCTAACTGACTGTAACCTGCTACAACAGCACGTTTCAACATGGAGGCCTGTGTTTGTTCCAGAAACCTTGTTACGTGTGTTTAAACATCAGGACACCTTCTTGTATATTATTACTTATAAAATCCCGTTAACAGTGACAATCTGAGCTACTAATTCTAATTTTTTATGTTTATATGTCCTTCCTTGTTTGTATTAAACCGTGGGTTCAGAAATATGTCAGTTTATAATGGTGTGAAACAGAAAAACCAAAGCAGGACTGAGAACAGTGTCAGACTGGCAGTGAAGCCTGTTCAGACCATCAGTGAAGGATCAGTGTCAGGGTCCGGGTCACAGATGATGTTGGGACCCATGTTGATGTTTGGACCTGTGCAAGGCTCAGTGCCCCCAATAAAATGTTTGAACAGGAGCCTTATGCCTCCACAGTGCCCCCCCACCCCGCTTGTACTGGGTTTCTGCTGTTTACATCAGCAATACAGGTCCACGGCGTGTTACTGTCTGTAGCTGCACACCACGTAATGATCACTTGTGGCCTCCCAGACCAGTTGTTATAGATTTAATATTGATCACTTTGTATTGACCTGGTTTGCAGTAGGAACCGCCGCGGTCACGCTGGCACCCCCACGTCTGCACATTCAAGTCACTGTTGATTTCTCGCACAATAGTGACGTAAAGATCTCCAACTGCAAGACAACAACATGGAAGCTGTTCAGATCCTGTCCAAAGCTTTCCACACAGCCCCCTCCAGCAGACTCCTCACACAGCTGAGGTGCCCTTGAAGCTGCCCGCTGCAGCATGTATCCTCTAACTGCCCCCTACATGCTGCAGCGGGCAGCGTCCAATGTGTGAATGTATAAAGTGTGTGAGCAGTGCGTTCATGAAACAGCATCACTCTCAGGAACCCGGCTGGGTAAATAAAGGCTAGAACATGCTCTACAACGACAGTATAGGAGGCTATTTAACATCTAGTGTGTGTGCTAAGAATCACAATCAGGTTTATTACCACATGCAATAAACCTGCAGGTGAACCTGACCTAAAGGTTGAAGGCATTCCTTAATGAAGCTCAGCGTCACATTTTGCTGTTTTTCTGTATGAACACCAGCTAGCATCAAACTGGCCCTATATAAATATATACTGTATATAAAGCAGTGCACTGTGCAGGTCCGTTATTCAGGAAAACATAAGTATCAGAGACGTTAAAGGAGAGATCAGGGTTGTGGGTCGTCCTCCTGTTGGTGTTATTACTCACAACAGACTGGTTTAACCAGAAGTCACAGTCTGTTATGACGTCAGTAATGATGATGAAGTGCTACACCTGTAAAATAAGGTGCTGAGTTACAGCACTGTAACACTGATTGTAACATCATGCAGATATCTCACCTTCATTCACTGGGGACTTCTGCTTAGCAGTGCTGTGAAACACGTGGCGTCCTCTTGATATCAGCGGCTGGAAGTTGTTGGGGGGGGGGGGTTTCTGGACCCAGTTAACAGCGTCCTTGAGTTCTTGATGGAAGTCCTCTGGAACATCATGTTCAAATGGGAAAGCTCTGATGTTCTGCAGGTGTTTACCTGGAAACAGTTTAACACGACACAAACAATGTTCAAATCGGCCACTAAGAGCGTAAATATGAAGAGAACTGAGCTCGTTACCGATGTGTCTGAGCTGGTCGTAGGGGAACGTCACACAGATGAACGTCTGAGCGTTCTTTGCTCCGCTGTCAGGCCAGAAATGATTCTGATTTCTTTTGAACGGGAACCGTGGAGTGCTGTGCAGGAGCCAGAGTCCAGGTCCGGTTTTATCCACCATCAGGACTCCTGAGGAGCAGGAACACTCAACACATCAATATAAACACTCATTCATATTATTCAAAGACAGAAGCTGAAAGAACAGGAGTCACAAAGAGTTAATGAAGAAATGATGTGAGGGATCTGCACGGTGGATCATTAAACCACCACAGATGTTGGACTGTCGGCTACAGAAGCAGACGTTCAGACTGACGGGACTTTGTGGAAACATGATGGAGGTTCAGACACCTCTCTCTCTCTACCTTTACTGTGGCCAAACTCCTGCTGAGCGCTACATCCTGGAGGCTGGTCGCTGTAGCTGATGAATCCAAAGTTCGGCGGCTGTAAATGATGCAGAATGAAGAGAAGAAACATTCAGCAGGTCTGAATGACACTGTTTAGTTTTTTACATGATGGGATGCACACAGCCAATCCAGAGAGCGGTATCCTCATGTTGTTCCCTCTCTGCCTCAACAGCTGCTGCAAACATCTGCAGGATGGAGCAGATGTTTGTGGGATGAACAGCTTCTTATGAATTCTTTTCTCCTTCATTGCACAGAAACATCTGCAGACATCAGATCTGTAAACTGCTGACTGCTGTTCACTTGCTGTGTGAGAGCAGCTTTAACAGAGAGAGAGTGATTCTGAGCATCATGTAACTGATAGCATTATTATTAAATATTATTATTATTATTATTATTATTATTATTATTATTATTATTATCATTATTTGTAGCAGACATCACATCCATCATCAGTATGAGTCACGGTTTCTTTGAAACAGTTTAAAGATGATTCTCACCATTGATCTGATTGGATGAAAGAGGGGCCGCAGGGTGTTTGCCAGGACGCCGCCAGGATGGCTGATGGGCTTAAAGTTCGGTGCAGACGGTTTCATCGTCGTCATCCCAGCTGAATCAATGTAAAGATACTCCAGACCAGTTAGAGCCTGTTCTTCAGTCTGGGTGCCTTGTATAAGATGAACCTGAGAAAGAGCAGAGAGGGCAGTGACTCGAGACAGTCGACTGAAACTCACCTAGAAATCATTTGTCACTGCAGGAGTCTGAATCTTCTCTGTATGCTCTCGCTGTCAAATATCTAAAGACATGTTGGTGTGCTGACTGATGTTGTTCTCTTGTGCTGTATGGTGAGCACAGAGCTGAGTTTGTAACCCGACCCAACTGTTATCTGATGAAACTGATGAAACTGAAGCTGTGCCCTTCTCTCCTGTCTCTCAGCTGTAATTTGCTTTCTCCAGCAGGTGGTAGTGTTGCTGTAGTTCTGTCTGTTCTTTGAGATGAAGACATCAGAATCCTGACAGCAGTATGTTTGAAGGCTTTAGGTAGCGGAGTGAGGTCCAAGGACAGAGGCCGTCATACGCTGCACAGACTGTAAAACCCACTGAGGCCAATTTGTAATTTGTGATGTTGGACTATATAAATGAAAGTGACCAGTGTTGCCTCACCAGTCCACTTATTTCTGCAGGTCACTGCGCCCTCAGAGCCCCAGCAGAGCAGACCGACAGTCGGGACAAACCTCCACATAACTCCCTGAAACACACAGTCACAGCAGCAGTTCGCTTGGCTTGGTTTTGAATTTGAAAGCAAAATCCTTTATTTTTAGTTCCAGATCATCACAGCTGTCCAGCAGGTAGAGTCACAGTTTCCTTTCCATGAAAACAGACTCAGAGGGCTGCAGGAGATCTGTGCCGTCACTTTGTGCTGGAGAGCTGTTTCTTTAAATGCTGTTCTGCTCGTTAACATCCAGCTACGTTGCAGAACATTATGTCGTTTGACGCGTCAGTCAGTCTCCGTAGAACTCAGCCCACGTTTGTTCAGGTTCACATAGAAAGCAGTGGTGTTCTGACAGGTACCGTATGTTGCCGGTGTGTTGTACCTTTCCATCATGATAGTTTAACAAGTTGTGTGTACAGCAGGTGTATTCACTAGCTACCTGTGGCTGAATCAGTTCCAGGCCAAAGTTGAATTTTGTGGAGAGAAACAAGGTGGTTGTAAACCCTCTTAGTGCGTCAGGGTCCAGGAGCAGATTGAAACCCAACCTGCTGCAGCTCTGATCCAAAGAGAAACAGTTTCCATATCCGGTCACGCAGCCTTCTACAAGAGGACACAAATCAACTAAACACACTGAACCAAAGTCAACAGTTAACTCTTGTTAAGCACTTCAGGCAGCCAGTGTTCAAGCCCCAGCCCACTACATGTAGCTGTTACTGTAACATACAGGACCTTGTTGTCATCCAGGTGCATGAAGTGAAGCAGGTTCAGCCAGGAGCTTTGGGTTCTGTCCTCACAGGATTTCATGAAAGGTTCAGATCAGCAGAGTGTCTGTCTGTCTGTCCAGTCAGCATCGTCATCATACAGATGAACTTCGTTTCCCCTGAAGTCCTGTTTTCACCTCAAGCTGCGAACGAACAACAATCTTTTGAAACACACTGTACAACCTCTGAGTGTCTGCTGACTCTTGCAGGAAGAAATGAATGTTTTAGTGGTTCAGCTCACACTGAGAAACTATAAGCCTTTCACCAGCAGGGATTTAAGGACATGAGTTGGGTGTGACGGTGCTTTCAGGCCCTGCTTACACAGCCGGCTCGTATTACCTGGACAGGTGGACTGACTCCTTTAATCTTTGATGCAGACTCCAACTATACTGACTAAAGTACTGCAGCAACGTATTCAGCCATATTATACTTTGAAGGACTGAAGCATTAATATGCTTCATGAATCTCCTGAGTGTCGAGTAAAACCTCCTCAGTTCATTCAGCAAACGAAGGCCTTTCTTAACTTTTGTCGTATTATTTAGTGATTTAATGTTTTTTCTCAGATTCATGTGTTGAGAAATTGTCTTCCACATCTTTTTCCTGCATCTCTGAGCCTGTTTTAACTTGTCTGTTCACTCCTCGGTTCCATTTTCCACTTTTCAAACCATTTCTTGTGTTTGCTGCAGTCTTTGTTATGTTGCTGTGCGACCTGTTATAACAGGTGCAGAAAACCCAGATAAAACCATCATCAGTGAGACAGGTGGAGCAGGTAGTCAAAGGGTGGGGCTGTGTGTCACATGACTTCTCAGAAACAAGCATTGAGAGTGAAACAGGTCCAAACATTTACCATCAAACGAGATGAGACTTGAACTTGATGGTTTACAGAGCAAACAGCTGTCAGACTGAACAGATCTGGATCCTCACGCAGAGAAAATAGAGTCTTTAAAGCTGCAGGAGGCAAAACCTTCCTCCTCTCTCTCTGCTGCCTCGTATCACTCCGCTATGAACACATGTTGCTGTGAACACAGGGGAGCGTTTAGCAGCTAAAGAGCCAATCACAGAGCTGACAGAGGAACATCAGGTAAACTCCACATGAAGGATCATGGTGCTCTGTACCTGTTGCATTAGGTCATATACTGACTCTTTGGTTTCCACCACTCCATCATCAGCTGGAGTTTATGGAGCCATGTCTTAATGTGAAAGTTGAATGACTCTGGTCTGAATGAGTGCTGTGATGAAGGTTTGTACAGCTAAACTGTGGGTTGTTGTGGCTTCTGTCTCTAAATGTAGAAAGTAGAAATAATACATTACTAAGTTCATGGTCTGTAATGTTAAAATCTGTAACAAGATTAAAAAGATCATACAATAAGTAAAAGTTCATAACGACTAAATTGACTAAAACCAAAATTTGGTAATGCAGTTAAAATCTAAAATGTGTTAAAAGGTTAAAATGCTAAAAGAAAAGTTGTTTATATGACAGTTTACTTCATTCTTCATTGTTTAACTGAAGATGTGAAAGTGTTGATCTGTGATCTACATGGTGGTCTAAATCTGAGATTCTGAGATCGACCTGTCTCCGCCCTCATACCTGGTGATTCGTGGTATTTTCCTCAGTAAAGTTCTCACAGAGGAAACAACATTATCACTCTCGTGATTATTTCTCCCCGTTCTTCAGGTATGTTGTGGGTGCTAAACAAAGTTAAATAACACTGGAATCACACGTTAACATGTCCAGAGTTTTCAAGAGTGTTTGTGTGACAGTTTGAGTAAATTAGAGTCAAGTTTAGTAAAGTGTAAATGTGAACAAGAGCCCCCGCTCTGTAGCAGAGAGCAACCAAGCCCCCAGGAAGAGAACCAGGCTTTGAAGCCAGTTTGACATAGTGGACAAACCGTGTAATTACAACTTCTGGGTCACGTGATGCACACTGGCCCCAAGAGACTTTTTCCCATAGACTTACATTGTGAAAGAGACGTCTGTAAATCAGCAGATTATGTTTTTTGAGGTACAACAACTCTCCAGTACGAACACTTAAACAGCTCTTATTTAAATCATGACGTCCTAAAGTGGTTCTCTGTGGTTCAGGTGAGCCTGAGACGGAGCGGCTGGATCCAGTTCTCATTATACATCATGAGAGCAACCCGTAGCTGCAGAGTACCGCTGCCATTTTGTGTCAGCTGTGATTCACATGTACACATATTGTTGGATATTTTGCACTTTTCTCAAGATAACAATGTTTCATGCACTTTAGTGATTTGAGTTTACTGAACCTAAGCTGTTTTGTGGTGACAGCGATATTAGAAAAGGCAAAGATGTGCACTTTCTACAGAAAGAGGTATATTTTCTGTTTTGTGTTATTTCTGTAAAACCTTTTATTAGAGTAAAGTTCTTGCTGAGAAAACAACGATATCACTCTCGTGATTATTTCTCCCCATTTTTCAGGGGCGTAACAAACAGCAACCCAACACTAAATGTAATTTGTTTTAATCTTCAGGAAGAACAATTACAAAAGGAAACAGAAAGTACGAGATCTGATAAGAGGGAGGAGAAGTGAACAGAATTTCTGTGAAATCATGTGAACAGATCATCCCTCCTCCTGCTGCTGGAGAATAAAACCTGTGAAGACTGAGTGCTCTCTGCTCTTCCTCCTCCTCAGCATCACAGAGCTTCCTGAAGCAAACAGCTCAGGTAAGAACACTGAAAGAGGAAAGATGAAATACTTTCAATGTCAAGATCAGATTCTTTTGACATTAACTGATATTTATGGATCGTTTATCAGTGTGTGAAGTTCATTCTTGTACAAGAACACTGAAATGAAATGACAGAATTGTGACGCTGGACGAGGGCAGACATTTTTCACAACCTGGCAACCCAGAAGTTGTTC